>CAKNEX010000085.1:0-65813 GCA_930367185.1 Myathropa florea | reverse complement strand
GCCATACTTTTAGCTGAAAATATGTATGTTATTGTGCGATGCACATATTTTTTCTCAAAAACGGTAAGTCTGGCGTGGTTTTGACCATAACAAGATTTGTAGAGGCATTCATTACGAACATTTTAAACCAAAAATCTTAATTCTAGGCCTACTAGTTTCCGAGAAAATGAAAATAAACCAAATTATGCCATACTTTTAGCTGAAAATATGTATGTTATTGTGCGATGCACATATTTTTTCTCAAAAACGGTAAGTCTGGCGTGGTTTTGACCATAACAAGATTTGTAGAGGCATTCATTACGAACATTTTAAACCAAAAATCTTAATTCTAGGCCTACTAGTTTCCGAGAAAATGAAAATAAACCAAATTATGCCATACTTTTAGCTGAAAATATGTAAAAATATGTATGTTATTGTGCGTTGCACATATTTTTTCTCAAAAACGGTAAGTCTGGCGTGGTTTTGACCATAACAAGATTTGTAGAGGCATTCATTACGAACATTTTAAACCAAAAATCTTAATTCTAGGCCTACTAGTTTCCGAGAAAATGAAAATAAACCAAATTATGCCATACTTTTAGCTGAAAATATGTATGTTATTGTGCGATGCACATATTTTTTCTCAAAAACGGTAAGTCTGGCGTGGTTTTGACCATAACAAGATTTGTAAAGGCATTCATTACGAACATTTTAAACCAAAAATCTTAATTCTAGGCCTACTAGTTTCCGAGAAAATGAAAATAAACCAAATTATGCCATACTTTTAGCTGAAAATATGTATGTTATTGTGCGATGCACATATTTTTTCTCAAAAACGGTAAGTCTGGCGTGGTTTTGACCATAACAAGATTTGTAGAGGCATTCATTACGAACATTTTAAACCAAAAATCTTAATTCTAGGCCTACTAGTTTCCGAGAAAATGAAAATAAACCAAATTATGCCATACTTTTAGCTGAAAATATGTATGTTATTGTGCGATGCACATATTTTTTCTCAAAAACGGTAAGTCTGGCGTGGTTTTGACCATAACAAGATTTGTAGAGGCATTCATTACGAACATTTTAAACCAAAAATCTTAATTCTAGGCCTACCAGTTTCCGAGAAAATGAAAATAAACCAAATTATGCCATACTTTTAGCTGAAAATATGTAAAAATATGTATGTTATTGTGCGTTGCACATATTTTTTCTCAAAAACGGTAAGTCTGGCGTGGTTTTGACCATAACAAGATTTGTAGAGGCATTCATTACGAACATTTTAAACCAAAAATCTTAATTCTAGGCCTACTAGTTTCCGAGAAAATGAAAATAAACCAAATTATGCCATACTTTTAGCTGAAAATATGTATGTTATTGTGCGATGCACATATTTTTTCTCAAAAACGGTAAGTCTGGCGTGGTTTTGACCATAACAAGATTTGTAGAGGCATTCATTACGAACATTTTAAACCAAAAATCTTAATTCTAGGCCTACTAGTTTCCGAGAAAATGAAAATAAACCAAATTATGCCATACTTTTAGCTGAAAATATGTATGTTATTGTGCGGTGCACATATTTTTTCTCAAAAACGGTAAGTCTGGCGTGGTTTTGACCATAACAAGATTTGTAGAGGCATTCATTACGAACATTTTAAACCAAAAATCTTAATTCTAGGCCTACTAGTTTCCGAGAAAATGAAAATAAACCAAATTATGCCATACTTTTAGCTGAAAATATGTAAAAATATGTATGTTATTGTGCGTTGCACATATTTTTTCTCAAAAACGGTAAGTCTGGCGTGGTTTTGACCATAACAAGATTTGTAGAGGCATTCATTACGAACATTTTAAACCAAAAATCTTAATTCTAGGCCTACTAGTTTCCGAGAAAATGAAAATAAACCAAATTATGCCATACTTTTAGCTGAAAATATGTATGTTATTGTGCGATGCACATATTTTTTCTCAAAAACGGTAAGTCTGGCGTGGTTTTGACCATAACAAGATTTGTAAAGGCATTCATTACGAACATTTTAAACCAAAAATCTTAATTCTAGGCCTACTAGTTTCCGAGAAAATGAAAATAAACCAAATTATGCCATACTTTTAGCTGAAAATATGTATGTTATTGTGCGATGCACATATTTTTTCTCAAAAACGGTAAGTCTGGCGTGGTTTTGACCATAACAAGATTTGTAGAGGCATTCATTACGAACATTTTAAACCAAAAATCTTAATTCTAGGCCTACTAGTTTCCGAGAAAATGAAAATAAACCAAATTATGCCATACTTTTAGCTGAAAATATGTATGTTATTGTGCGATGCACATATTTTTTCTCAAAAACGGTAAGTCTGGCGTGGTTTTGACCATAACAAGATTTGTAGAGGCATTCATTACGAACATTTTAAACCAAAAATCTTAATTCTAGGCCTACTAGTTTCCGAGAAAATGAAAATAAACCAAATTATGCCATACTTTTAGCTGAAAATATGTAAAAATATGTATGTTATTGTGCGTTGCACATATTTTTTCTCAAAAACGGTAAGTCTGGCGTGGTTTTGACCATAACAAGATTTGTAGAGGCATTCATTACGAACATTTTAAACCAAAAATCTTAATTCTAGGCCTACTAGTTTCCGAGAAAATGAAAATAAACCAAATTATGCCATACTTTTAGCTGAAAATATGTATGTTATTGTGCGATGCACATATTTTTTCTCAAAAACGGTAAGTCTGGCGTGGTTTTGACCATAACAAGATTTGTAGAGGCATTCATTACGAACATTTTAAACCAAAAATCTTAATTCTAGGCCTACCAGTTTCCGAGAAAATGAAAATAAACCAAATTATGCCATACTTTTAGCTGAAAATATGTAAAAATATGTATGTTATTGTGCGTTGCACATATTTTTTCTCAAAAACGGTAAGTCTGGCGTGGTTTTGACCATAACAAGATTTGTAGAGGCATTCATTACGAACATTTTAAACCAAAAATCTTAATTCTAGGCCTACTAGTTTCCGAGAAAATGAAAATAAACCAAATTATGCCATACTTTTAGCTGAAAATATGTATGTTATTGTGCGATGCACATATTTTTTCTCAAAAACGGTAAGTCTGGCGTGGTTTTGACCATAACAAGATTTGTAGAGGCATTCATTACGAACATTTTAAACCAAAAATCTTAATTCTAGGCCTACTAGTTTCCGAGAAAATGAAAATAAACCAAATTATGCCATACTTTTAGCTGAAAATATGTATGTTATTGTGCGATGCACATATTTTTTCTCAAAAACGGTAAGTCTGGCGTGGTTTTGACCATAACAAGATTTGTAGAGGCATTCATTACGAACATTTTAAACCAAAAATCTTAATTCTAGGCCTACTAGTTTCCGAGAAAATGAAAATAAACCAAATTATGCCATACTTTTAGCTGAAAATATGTATGTTATTGTGCGATGCACATATTTTTTCTCAAAAACGGTAAGTCTGGCGTGGTTTTGACCATAACAAGATTTGTAGAGGCATTCATTACGAACATTTTAAACCAAAAATCTTAATTCTAGGCCTACTAGTTTCCGAGAAAATGAAAATAAACCAAATTATGCCATACTTTTAGCTGAAAATATGTATGTTATTGTGCGATGCACATATTTTTTCTCAAAAACGGTAAGTCTGGCGTGGTTTTGACCATAACAAGATTTGTAGAGGCATTCATTACGAACATTTTAAACCAAAAATCTTAATTCTAGGCCTACTAGTTTCCGAGAAAATGAAAATAAACCAAATTATGCCATACTTTTAGCT
Organism: Myathropa florea; assembly: GCA_930367185.1. NCBI lineage: Eukaryota > Metazoa > Arthropoda > Insecta > Diptera > Syrphidae > Myathropa > Myathropa florea. Next base: position 62,028 of record CAKNEX010000085.1, on the reverse strand, counting down.
GAAAATATGTAAAAATATGTATGTTATTGTGCGTTGCACATATTTTTTCTCAAAAACGGTAAGTCTGGCGTGGTTTTGACCATAACAAGATTTGTAGAGGCATTCATTACGAACATTTTAAACCAAAAATCTTAATTCTAGGCCTACTAGTTTCCGAGAAAATGAAAATAAACCAAATTATGCCATACTTTTAGCTGAAAATATGTATGTTATTGTGCGATGCACATATTTTTTCTCAAAAACGGTAAGTCTGGCGTGGTTTTGACCATAACAAGATTTGTAGAGGCATTCATTACGAACATTTTAAACCAAAAATCTTAATTCTAGGCCTACTAGTTTCCGAGAAAATGAAAATAAACCAAATTATGCCATACTTTTAGCTGAAAATATGTATGTTATTGTGCGATGCACATATTTTTTCTCAAAAACGGTAAGTCTGGCGTGGTTTTGACCATAACAAGATTTGTAGAGGCATTCATTACGAACATTTTAAACCAAAAATCTTAATTCTAGGCCTACTAGTTTCCGAGAAAATGAAAATAAACCAAATTATGCCATACTTTTAGCTGAAAATATGTAAAAATATGTATGTTATTGTGCGTTGCACATATTTTTTCTCAAAAACGGTAAGTCTGGCGTGGTTTTGACCATAACAAGATTTGTAGAGGCATTCATTACCAACATTTTAAACCAAAAATCTTAATTCTAGGCCTACTAGTTTCCGAGAAAATGAAAATAAACCAAATTATGCCATACTTTTAGCTGAAAATATGTAAAAATATGTATGTTATTGTGCGATGCACATATTTTTTCTCAAAAACGGTAAGTCTGGCGTGGTTTTGACCATAACAAGATTTGTAGAGGCATTCATTACGAACATTTTAAACCAAAAATCTTAATTCTAGGCCTACTAGTTTCCGAGAAAATGAAAATAAACCAAATTATGCCATACTTTTAGCTGAAAATATGTATGTTATTGTGCGATGCACATATTTTTTCTCAAAAACGGTAAGTCTGGCGTGGTTTTGACCATAACAAGATTTGTAGAGGCATTCATTACGAACATTTTAAACCAAAAATCTTAATTCTAGGCCTACTAGTTTCCGAGAAAATGAAAATAAACCAAATTATGCCATACTTTTAGCTGAAAATATGTATGTTATTGTGCGATGCACATATTTTTTCTCAAAAACGGTAAGTCTGGCGTGGTTTTGACCATAACAAGATTTGTAGAGGCATTCATTACGAACATTTTAAACCAAAAATCTTAATTCTAGGCCTACTAGTTTCCGAGAAAATGAAAATAAACCAAATTATGCCATACTTTTAGCTGAAAATATGTATGTTATTGTGCGATGCACATATTTTTTCTCAAAAACGGTAAGTCTGGCGTGGTTTTGACCATAACAAGATTTGTAGAGGCATTCATTACGAACATTTTAAACCAAAAATCTTAATTCTAGGCCTACTAGTTTCCGAGAAAATGAAAATAAACCAAATTATGCCATACTTTTAGCTGAAAATATGTATGTTATTGTGCGATGCACATATTTTTTCTCAAAAACGGTAAGTCTGGCGTGGTTTTGACCATAACAAGATTTGTAGAGGCATTCATTACGAACATTTTAAACCAAAAATCTTAATTCTAGGCCTACTAGTTTCCGAGAAAATGAAAATAAACCAAATTATGCCATACTTTTAGCTGAAAATATGTATGTTATTGTGCGATGCACATATTTTTTCTCAAAAACGGTAAGTCTGGCGTGGTTTTGACCATAACAAGATTTGTAGAGGCATTCATTACGAACATTTTAAACCAAAAATCTTAATTCTAGGCCTACTAGTTTCCGAGAAAATGAAAATAAACCAAATTATGCCATACTTTTAGCTGAAAATATGTAAAAATATGTATGTTATTGTGCGTTGCACATATTTTTTCTCAAAAACGGTAAGTCTGGCGTGGTTTTGACCATAACAAGATTTGTAGAGGCATTCATTACGAACATTTTAAACCAAAAATCTTAATTCTAGGCCTACTAGTTTCCGAGAAAATGAAAATAAACCAAATTATGCCATACTTTTAGCTGAAAATATGTATGTTATTGTGCGATGCACATATTTTTTCTCAAAAACGGTAAGTCTGGCGTGGTTTTGACCATAACAAGATTTGTAGAGGCATTCATTACGAACATTTTAAACCAAAAATCTTAATTCTAGGCCTACTAGTTTCCGAGAAAATGAAAATAAACCAAATTATGCCATACTTTTAGCTGAAAATATGTAAAAATATGTATGTTATTGTGCGATGCACATATTTTTTCTCAAAAACGGTAAGTCTGGCGTGGTTTTGACCATAACAAGATTTGTAGAGGCATTCATTACGAACATTTTAAACCAAAAATCTTAATTCTAGGCCTACTAGTTTCCGAGAAAATGAAAATAAACCAAATTATGCCATACTTTTAGCTGAAAATATGTATGTTATTGTGCGATGCACATATTTTTTCTCAAAAACGGTAAGTCTGGCGTGGTTTTGACCATAACAAGATTTGTAGAGGCATTCATTACGAACATTTTAAACCAAAAATCTTAATTCTAGGCCTACTAGTTTCCGAGAAAATGAAAATAAACCAAATTATGCCATACTTTTAGCTGAAAATATGTATGTTATTGTGCGATGCACATATTTTTTCTCAAAAACGGTAAGTCTGGCGTGGTTTTGACCATAACAAGATTTGTAGAGGCATTCATTACGAACATTTTAAACCAAAAATCTTAATTCTAGGCCTACTAGTTTCCGAGAAAATGAAAATAAACCAAATTATGCCATACTTTTAGCTGAAAATATGTATGTTATTGTGCGATGCACATATTTTTTCTCAAAAACGGTAAGTCTGGCGTGGTTTTGACCATAACAAGATTTGTAGAGGCATTCATTACGAACATTTTAAACCAAAAATCTTAATTCTAGGCCTACTAGTTTCCGAGAAAATGAAAATAAACCAAATTATGCCATACTTTTAGCTGAAAATATGTATGTTATTGTGCGATGCACATATTTTTTCTCAAAAACGGTAAGTCTGGCGTGGTTTTGACCATAACAAGATTTGTAGAGGCATTCATTACGAACATTTTAAACCAAAAATCTTAATTCTAGGCATACTAGTTTCCGAGAAAATGAAAATAAACCAAATTATGCCATACTTTTAGCTGAAAATATGTATGTTATTGTGCGATGCACATATTTTTTCTCAAAAACGGTAAGTCTGGCGTGGTTTTGACCATAACAAGATTTGTAGAGGCATTCATTACGAACATTTTAAACCAAAAATCTTAATTCTAGGCCTACTAGTTTCCGAGAAAATGAAAATAAACCAAATTATGCCATACTTTTAGCTGAAAATATGTAAAAATATGTATGTTATTGTGCGTTGCACATATTTTTTCTCAAAAACGGTAAGTCTGGCGTGGTTTTGACCATAACAAGATTTGTAGAGGCATTCATTACGAACATTTTAAACCAAAAATCTTAATTCTAGGCCTACTAGTTTCCGAGAAAATGAAAATAAACCAAATTATGCCATACTTTTAGCTGAAAATATGTATGTTATTGTGCGATGCACATATTTTTTCTCAAAAACGGTAAGTCTGGCGTGGTTTTGACCATAACAAGATTTGTAGAGGCATTCATTACGAACATTTTAAACCAAAAATCTTAATTCTAGGCCTACTAGTTTCCGAGAAAATGAAAATAAACCAAATTATGCCATACTTTTAGCTGAAAATATGTATGTTATTGTGCGATGCACATATTTTTTCTCAAAAACGGTAAGTCTGGCGTGGTTTTGACCATAACAAGATTTGTAGAGGCATTCATTACGAACATTTTAAACCAAAAATCTTAATTCTAGGCCTACTAGTTTCCGAGAAAATGAAAATAAACCAAATTATGCCATACTTTTAGCTGAAAATATGTATGTTATTGTGCGATGCACATATTTTTTCTCAAAAACGGTAAGTCTGGCGTGGTTTTGACCATAACAAGATTTGTAGAGGCATTCATTACGAACATTTTAAACCAAAAATCTTAATTCTAGGCCTACTAGTTTCCGAGAAAATGAAAATAAACCAAATTATGCCATACTTTTAGCTGAAAATATGTAAAAATATGTATGTTATTGTGCGTTGCACATATTTTTTCTCAAAAACGGTAAGTCTGGCGTGGTTTTGACCATAACAAGATTTGTAGAGGCATTCATTACGAACATTTTAAACCAAAAATCTTAATTCTAGGCCTACTAGTTTCCGAGAAAATGAAAATAAACCAAATTATGCCATACTTTTAGCTGAAAATATGTATGTTATTGTGCGATGCACATATTTTTTCTCAAAAACGGTAAGTCTGGCGTGGTTTTGACCATAACAAGATTTGTAGAGGCATTCATTACGAACATTTTAAACCAAAAATCTTAATTCTAGGCCTACTAGTTTCCGAGAAAATGAAAATAAACCAAATTATGCCATACTTTTAGCTGAAAATATGTATGTTATTGTGCGATGCACATATTTTTTCTCAAAAACGGTAAGTCTGGCGTGGTTTTGACCATAACAAGATTTGTAGAGGCATTCATTACGAACATTTTAAACCAAAAATCTTAATTCTAGGCCTACTAGTTTCCGAGAAAATGAAAATAAACCAAATTATGCCATACTTTTAGCTGAAAATATGTATGTTATTGTGCGATGCACATATTTTTTCTCAAAAACGGTAAGTCTGGCGTGGTTTTGACCATAACAAGATTTGTAGAGGCATTCATTACGAACATTTTAAACCAAAAATCTTAATTCTAGGCCTACTAGTTTCCGAGAAAATGAAAATAAACCAAATTATGCCATACTTTTAGCTGAAAATATGTATGTTATTGTGCGATGCACATATTTTTTCTCAAAAACGGTAAGTCTGGCGTGGTTTTGACCATAACAAGATTTGTAGAGGCATTCATTACGAACATTTTAAACCAAAAATCTTAATTCTAGGCCTACTAGTTTCCGAGAAAATGAAAATAAACCAAATTATGCCATACTTTTAGCTGAAAATATGTATGTTATTGTGCGATGCACATATTTTTTCTCAAAAACGGTAAGTCTGGCGTGGTTTTGACCATAACAAGATTTGTAGAGGCATTCATTACGAACATTTTAAACCAAAAATCTTAATTCTAGGCCTACTAGTTTCCGAGAAAATGAAAATAAACCAAATTATGCCATACTTTTAGCTGAAAATATGTATGTTATTGTGCGATGCACATATTTTTTCTCAAAAACGGTAAGTCTGGCGTGGTTTTGACCATAACAAGATTTGTAGAGGCATTCATTACGAACATTTTAAACCAAAAATCTTAATTCTAGGCCTACTAGTTTCCGAGAAAATGAAAATAAACCAAATTATGCCATACTTTTAGCTGAAAATATGTATGTTATTGTGCGATGCACATATTTTTTCTCAAAAACGGTAAGTCTGGCGTGGTTTTGACCATAACAAGATTTGTAGAGGCATTCATTACGAACATTTTAAGCCAAAAATCTTTATTCTCGGTCTACTAGTTTCCGAGAAAATGAAAATAAACCAAATTATGCCATACTTTTAGCTGAAAATATGTATGTTATTGTGCGTTGCACATATTTTTTCTCAAAAACGGTAAGTCTGGCGTGGTTTTGACCATAACAAGATTTGTAGAGGCATTCATTACGAACATTTTAAACCAAAAATCTTAATTCTAGGCCTACTAGTTTCCGAGAAAATGAAAATAAACCAAATTATGCCATACTTTTAGCTGAAAATATGTAAAAATATGTATGTTATTGTGCGTTGCACATATTTTTTCTCAAAAACGGTAAGTCTGGCGTGGTTTTGACCATAACAAGATTTGTAGAGGCATTCATTACGAACATTTTAAACCAAAAATCTTAATTCTAGGCCTACTAGTTTCCGAGAAAATGAAAATAAACCAAATTATGCCATACTTTTAGCTGAAAATATGTATGTTATTGTGCGATGCACATATTTTTTCTCAAAAACGGTAAGTCTGGCGTGGTTTTGACCATAACAAGATTTGTAGAGGCATTCATTACGAACATTTTAAACCAAAAATCTTAATTCTAGGCCTACTAGTTTCCGAGAAAATGAAAATAAACCAAATTATGCCATACTTTTAGCTGAAAATATGTATGTTATTGTGCGATGCACATATTTTTTCTCAAAAACGGTAAGTCTGGCGTGGTTTTGACCATAACAAGATTTGTAGAGGCATTCATTACGAACATTTTAAACCAAAAATCTTAATTCTAGGCCTACTAGTTTCCGAGAAAATGAAAATAAACCAAATTATGCCATACTTTTAGCTGAAAATATGTATGTTATTGTGCAACGCACATATTTTTTCTCAAAAACGGTAAGTCTGGCGTGGTTTTGACCATAACAAGATTTGTAGAGGCATTCATTACGAACATTTTAAACCAAAAATCTTAATTCTAGGCCTACTAGTTTCCGAGAAAATGAAAATAAACCAAATTATGCCATACTTTTAGCTGAAAATATGTATGTTATTGTGCGATGCACATATTTTTTCTCAAAAACGGTAAGTCTGGCGTGGTTTTGACCATAACAAGATTTGTAGAGGCATTCACTACGAACATTTTAAACCAAAAATCTTAATTCTAGGCCTACTAGTTTCCGAGAAAATGAAAATAAACCAAATTATGCCATACTTTTAGCTGAAAATATGTATGTTATTGTGCGATGCACATATTTTTTCTCAAAAACGGTAAGTCTGGCGTGGTTTTGACCATAACAAGATTTGTAGAGGCATTCATTACGAACATTTTAAACCAAAAATCTTAATTCTAGGCCTACTAGTTTCCGAGAAAATGAAAATAAACCAAATTATGCCATACTTTTAGCTGAAAATATGTATGTTATTGTGCGATGCACATATTTTTTCTCAAAAACGGTAAGTCTGGCGTGGTTTTGACCATAACAAGATTTGTAGAGGCATTCATTACGAACATTTTAAACCAAAAATCTTAATTCTAGGCCTACTAGTTTCCGAGAAAATGAAAATAAACCAAATTATGCCATACTTTTAGCTGAAAATATGTAAAAATATGTATGTTATTGTGCGTTGCACATATTTTTTCTCAAAAACGGTAAGTCTGGCGTGGTTTTGACCATAACAAGATTTGTAGAGGCATTCATTACGAACATTTTAAACCAAAAATCTTAATTCTAGGCCTACTAGTTTCCGAGAAAATGAAAATAAACCAAATTATGCCATACTTTTAGCTGAAAATATGTATGTTATTGTGCGATGCACATATTTTTTCTCAAAAACGGTAAGTCTGGCGTGGTTTTGACCATAACAAGATTTGTAGAGGCATTCATTACGAACATTTTAAACCAAAAATCTTAATTCTAGGCCTACTAGTTTCCGAGAAAATGAAAATAAACCAAATTATGCCATACTTTTAGCTGAAAATATGTAAAAATATGTATGTTATTGTGCGTTGCACATATTTTTTCTCAAAAACGGTAAGTCTGGCGTGGTTTTGACCATAACAAGATTTGTAGAGGCATTCATTACGAACATTTTAAACCAAAAATCTTAATTCTAGGCCTACTAGTTTCCGAGAAAATGAAAATAAACCAAATTATGCCATACTTTTAGCTGAAAATATGTAAAAATATGTATGTTATTGTGCGATGCACATATTTTTTCTCAAAAACGGTAAGTCTGGCGTGGTTTTGACCATAACAAGATTTGTAGAGGCATTCATTACGAACATTTTAAACCAAAAATCTTAATTCTAGGCCTACTAGTTTCCGAGAAAATGAAAATAAACCAAATTATGCCATACTTTTAGCTGAAAATATGTATGTTATTGTGCGATGCACATATTTTTTCTCAAAAACGGTAAGTCTGGCGTGGTTTTGACCATAACAAGATTTGTAGAGGCATTCATTACGAACATTTTAAACCAAAAATCTTAATTCTAGGCCTACTAGTTTCCGAGAAAATGAAAATAAACCAAATTATGCCATACTTTTAGCTGAAAATATGTAAAAATATGTATGTTATTGTGCGTTGCACATATTTTTTCTCAAAAACGGTAAGTCTGGCGTGGTTTTGACCATAACAAGATTTGTAGAGGCATTCATTACGAACATTTTAAACCAAAAATCTTAATTCTAGGCCTACTAGTTTCCGAGAAAATGAAAATAAACCAAATTATGCCATACTTTTAGCTGAAAATATGTATGTTATTGTGCGATGCACATATTTTTTCTCAAAAACGGTAAGTCTGGCGTGGTTTTGACCATAACAAGATTTGTAGAGGCATTCATTACGAACATTTTAAACCAAAAATCTTAATTCTAGGCCTACTAGTTTCCGAGAAAATGAAAATAAACCAAATTATGCCATACTTTTAGCTGAAAATATGTAAAAATATGTATGTTATTGTGCGTTGCACATATTTTTTCTCAAAAACGGTAAGTCTGGCGTGGTTTTGACCATAACAAGATTTGTAGAGGCATTCATTACGAACATTTTAAACCAAAAATCTTAATTCTAGGCCTACTAGTTTCCGAGAAAATGAAAATAAACCAAATTATGCCATACTTTTAGCTGAAAATATGTAAAAATATGTATGTTATTGTGCGATGCACATATTTTTTCTCAAAAACGGTAAGTCTGGCGTGGTTTTGACCATAACAAGATTTGTAGAGGCATTCATTACGAACATTTTAAACCAAAAATCTTAATTCTAGGCCTACTAGTTTCCGAGAAAATGAAAATAAACCAAATTATGCCATACTTTTAGCTGAAAATATGTATGTTATTGTGCGATGCACATATTTTTTCTCAAAAACGGTAAGTCTGGCGTGGTTTTGACCATAACAAGATTTGTAGAGGCATTCATTACGAACATTTTAAACCAAAAATCTTAATTCTAGGCCTACTAGTTTCCGAGAAAATGAAAATAAACCAAATTATGCCATACTTTTAGCTGAAAATATGTATGTTATTGTGCGATGCACATATTTTTTCTCAAAAACGGTAAGTCTGGCGTGGTTTTGACCATAACAAGATTTGTAGAGGCATTCATTACGAACATTTTAAACCAAAAATCTTAATTCTAGGCCTACTAGTTTCCGAGAAAATGAAAATAAACCAAATTATGCCATACTTTTAGCTGAAAATATGTAAAAATATGTATGTTATTGTGCGATGCACATATTTTTTCTCAAAAACGGTAAGTCTGGCGTGGTTTTGACCATAACAAGATTTGTAGAGGCATTCATTACGAACATTTTAAACCAAAAATCTTAATTCTAGGCCTACTAGTTTCCGAGAAAATGAAAATAAACCAAATTATGCCATACTTTTAGCTGAAAATATGTATGTTATTGTGCGATGCACATATTTTTTCTCAAAAACGGTAAGTCTGGCGTGGTTTTGACCATAACAAGATTTGTAGAGGCATTCATTACGAACATTTTAAACCAAAAATCTTAATTCTAGGCCTACTAGTTTCCGAGAAAATGAAAATAAACCAAATTATGCCATACTTTTAGCTGAAAATATGTAAAAATATGTATGTTATTGTGCGTTGCACATATTTTTTCTCAAAAACGGTAAGTCTGGCGTGGTTTTGACCATAACAAGATTTGTAGAGGCATTCATTACGAACATTTTAAACCAAAAATCTTAATTCTAGGCCTACTAGTTTCCGAGAAAATGAAAATAAACCAAATTATGCCATACTTTTAGCTGAAAATATGTATGTTATTGTGCGATGCACATATTTTTTCTCAAAAACGGTAAGTCTGGCGTGGTTTTGACCATAACAAGATTTGTAGAGGCATTCATTACGAACATTTTAAACCAAAAATCTTAATTCTAGGCCTACTAGTTTCCGAGAAAATGAAAATAAACCAAATTATGCCATACTTTTAGCTGAAAATATGTATGTTATTGTGCGATGCACATATTTTTTCTCAAAAACGGTAAGTCTGGCGTGGTTTTGACCATAACAAGATTTGTAGAGGCATTCATTACGAACATTTTAAACCAAAAATCTTAATTCTAGGCCTGCTAGTTTCCGAGAAAATGAAAATAAACCAAATTATGCCATACTTTTAGCTGAAAATATGTATGTTATTGTGCGATGCACATATTTTTTCTCAAAAACGGTAAGTCTGGCGTGGTTTTGACCATAACAAGATTTGTAGAGGCATTCATTACGAACATTTTAAACCAAAAATCTTAATTCTAGGTCTACTAGTTTCCGAGAAAATGAAAATAAACCAAATTGTGCCATACTTTTAGCTGAAAATATGTAAAAATATGTATGTTATTGTGCGTTGCACATATTTTTTCTCAAAAACGGTAAGTCTGGCGTGGTTTTGACCATAACAAGATTTGTAGAGGCATTCATTACGAACATTTTAAACCAAAAATCTTAATTCTAGGTCTACTAGTTTCCGAGAAAATGAAAATAAACCAAATTATGCCATACTTTTAGCTGAAAATATGTATGTTATTGTGCGATGCACATATTTTTTCTCAAAAACGGTAAGTCTGGCGTGGTTTTGACCATAACAAGATTTGTAGAGGCATTCATTACGAACATTTTAAACCAAAAATCTTAATTCTAGGTCTACTAGTTTCCGAGAAAATGAAAATAAACCAAATTATGCCATACTTTTAGCTGAAAATATGTAAAAATATGTATGTTATTGTGCGTTGCACATATTTTTTCTCAAAAACGGTAAGTCTGGCGTGGTTTTGACCATAACAAGATTTGTAGAGGCATTCATTACAAACATTTTAAACCAAAAATCTTAATTCTAGGCCTACTAGTTTCCGAGAAAATGAAAATAAACCAAATTATGCCATACTTTTAGCTGAAAATATGTATGTTATTGTGCGATGCACATATTTTTTCTCAAAAACGGTAGGTCTGGCGTGGTTTTGACCATAACAAGATTTGTAGAGGCATTCATTACGAACATTTTAAACCAAAAATCTTAATTCTAGGCCTACTAGTTTCCGAGAAAATGAAAATAAACCAAATTATGCCATACTTTTAGCTGAAAATATGTATGTTATTGTGCGATGCACATATTTTTTCTCAAAAACGGTAAGTCTGGCGTGGTTTTGACCATAACAAGATTTGTAGAGGCATTCATTACGAACATTTTAAACCAAAAATCTTAATTCTAGGCCTACTAGTTTCCGAGAAAATGAAAATAAACCAAATTATGCCATACTTTTAGCTGAAAATATGTATGTTATTGTGCGATGCACATATTTTTTCTCAAAAACGGTAAGTCTGGCGTGGTTTTGACCATAACAAGATTTGTAGAGGCATTCATTACGAACATTTTAAACCAAAAATCTTAATTCTAGGCCTACTAGTTTCCGAGAAAATGAAAATAAACCAAATTATGCCATACTTTTAGCTGAAAATATGTAAAAATATGTATGTTATTGTGCGTTGCACATATTTTTTCTCAAAAACGGTAAGTCTGGCGTGGTTTTGACCATAACAAGATTTGTAGAGGCATTCATTACGAACATTTTAAACCAAAAATCTTAATTCTAGGCCTACTAGTTTCCGAGAAAATGAAAATAAACCAAATTATGCCATACTTTTAGCTGAAAATATGTAAAAATATGTATGTTATTGTGCGTTGCACATATTTTTTCTCAAAAACGGTAAGTCTGGCGTGGTTTTGACCATAACAAGATTTGTAGAGGCATTCATTACGAACATTTTAAACCAAAAATCTTAATTCTAGGCCTACTAGTTTCCGAGAAAATGAAAATAAACCAAATTATGCCATACTTTTAGCTGAAAATATGTATGTTATTGTGCGATGCACATATTTTTTCTCAAAAACGGTAAGTCTGGCGTGGTTTTGACCGTAACAAGATTTGTAGAGGCATTCATTACGAACATTTTAAACCAAAAATCTTAATTCTAGGCCTACTAGTTTCCGAGAAAATGAAAATAAACCAAATTATGCCATACTTTTAGCTGAAAATATGTATGTTATTGTGCGATGCACATATTTTTTCTCAAAAACGGTAAGTCTGGCGTGGTTTTGACCATAACAAGATTTGTAGAGGCATTCATTACGAACATTTTAAACCAAAAATCTTAATTCTAGGCCTACTAGTTTCCGAGAAAATGAAAATAAACCAAATTATGCCATACTTTTAGCTGAAAATATGTATGTTATTGTGCGATGCACATATTTTTTCTCAAAAACGGTAAGTCTGGCGTGGTTTTGACCATAACAAGATTTGTAGAGGCATTCATTACGAACATTTTAAACCAAAAATCTTAATTCTAGGCCTACTAGTTTCCGAGAAAATGAAAATAAACCAAATTATGCCATACTTTTAGCTGAAAATATGTATGTTATTGTGCGATGCACATATTTTTTCTCAAAAACGGTAAGTCTGGCGTGGTTTTGACCATAACACGATTTGTAGAGGCATTCATTACGAACATTTTAAACCAAAAATCTTAATTCAAGGCCTACTAGTTTCCGAGAAAATGAAAATAAACCAAATTATGCCATACTTTTAGCTGAAAATATGTATGTTATTGTGCGATGCACATATTTTTTCTCAAAAACGGTAAGTCTGGCGTGGTTTTGACCATAACAAGATTTGTAGAGGCATTCATTACGAACATTTTAAACCAAAAATCTTAATTCTAGGCCTACTAGTTTCCGAGAAAATGAAAATAAACCAAATTATGCCATACTTTTAGCTGAAAATATGTATGTTATTGTGCGATGCACATATTTTTTCTCAAAAACGGTAAGTCTGGCGTGGTTTTGACCATAACAAGATTTGTAGAGGCATTCATTACGAACATTTTAAACCAAAAATCTTAATTCTAGGCCTACTAGTTTCCGAGAAAATGAAAATAAACCAAATTATGCCATACTTTTAGCTGAAAATATGTATATTATTGTGCGTTGCACATATTTTTTCTCAAAAACGGTAAGTCTGGCGTGGTTTTGACCATAACAAGATTTGTAGAGGCATTCATTACGAACATTTTAAACCAAAAATCTTAATTCTAGGCCTACTAGTTTCCGAGAAAATGAAAATAAACCAAATTATGCCATACTTTTAGCTGAAAATATGTAAAAATATGTATGTTATTGTGCGTTGCACATATTTTTTCTCAAAAACGGTAAGTCTGGCGTGGTTTTGACCATAACAAGATTTGTAGAGGCATTCATTACGAACATTTTAAACCAAAAATCTTAATTCTAGGCCTACTAGTTTCCGAGAAAATGAAAATAAACCAAATTATGCCATACTTTTAGCTGAAAATATGTATGTTATTGTGCGATGCACATATTTTTTCTCAAAAACGGTAAGTCTGGCGTGGTTTTGACCATAACAAGATTTGTAGAGGCATTCATTACGAACATTTTAAACCAAAAATCTTAATTCTAGGCCTACTAGTTTCCGAGAAAATGAAAATAAACCAAATTATGCCATACTTTTAGCTGAAAATATGTATGTTATTGTGCGATGCACATATTTTTTCTCAAAAACGGTAAGTCTGGCGTGGTTTTGACCATAACAAGATTTGTAGAGGCATTCATTACGAACATTTTAAACCAAAAATCTTAATTCTAGGCCTACTAGTTTCCGAGAAAATGAAAATAAACCAAATTATGCCATACTTTTAGCTGAAAATATGTAAAAATATGTATGTTATTGTGCGTTGCACATATTTTTTCTCAAAAACGGTAAGTCTGGCGTGGTTTTGACCATAACAAGATTTGTAGAGGCATTCATTACGAACATTTTAAACCAAAAATCTTAATTCTAGGCCTACTAGTTTCCGAGAAAATGAAAATAAACCAAATTATGCCATACTTTTAGCTGAAAATATGTATGTTATTGTGCGATGCACATATTTTTTCTCAAAAACGGTAAGTCTGGCGTGGTTTTGACCATAACAAGATTTGTAGAGGCATTCATTACGAACATTTTAAACCAAAAATCTTAATTCTAGGCCTACTAGTTTCCGAGAAAATGAAAATAAACCAAATTATGCCATACTTTTAGCTGAAAATATGTAAAAATATGTATGTTATTGTGCGTTGCACATATTTTTTCTCAAAAACGGTAAGTCTGGCGTGGTTTTGACCATAACAAGATTTGTAGAGGCATTCATTACGAACATTTTAAACCAAAAATCTTAATTCTAGGCCTACTAGTTTCCGAGAAAATGAAAATAAACCAAATTATGCCATACTTTTAGCTGAAAATATGTATGTTATTGTGCGATGCACATATTTTTTCTCAAAAACGGTAAGTCTGGCGTGGTTTTGACCATAACAAGATTTGTAGAGGCATTCATTACGAACATTTTAAACCAAAAATCTTAATTCTAGGCCTACTAGTTTCCGAGAAAATGAAAATAAACCAAATTATGCCATACTTTTAGCTGAAAATATGTATGTTATTGTGCGATGCACATATTTTTTCTCAAAAACGGTAAGTCTGGCGTGGTTTTGACCATAACAAGATTTGTAGAGGCATTCATTACGAACATTTTAAACCAAAAATCTTAATTCTAGGCCTACTAGTTTCCGAGAAAATGAAAATAAACCAAATTATGCCATACTTTTAGCTGAAAATATGTATGTTATTGTGCGATGCACATATTTTTTCTCAAAAACGGTAAGTCTGGCGTGGTTTTGACCATAACAAGATTTGTAGAGGCATTCATTACGAACATTTTAAACCAAAAATCTTAATTCTAGGCCTACTAGTTTCCGAGAAAATGAAAATAAACCAAATTATGCCATACTTTTAGCTGAAAATATGTATGTTATTGTGCGATGCACATATTTTTTCTCAAAAACGGTAAGTCTGGCGTGGTTTTGACCATAACAAGATTTGTAGAGGCATTCATTACGAACATTTTAAACCAAAAATCTTAATTCTAGGCCTACTAGTTTCCGAGAAAATGAAAATAAACCAAATTATGCCATACTTTTAGCTGAAAATATGTATGTTATTGTGCGATGCACATATTTTTTCTCAAAAACGGTAAGTCTGGCGTGGTTTTGACCATAACAAGATTTGTAGAGGCATTCATTACGAACATTTTAAACCAAAAATCTTAATTCTAGGCCTACTAGTTTCCGAGAAAATGAAAATAAACCAAATTATGCCATACTTTTAGCTGAAAATATGTATGTTATTGTGCGATGCACATATTTTTTCTCAAAACGGTAAGTCTGGCGTGGTTTTGACCATAACAAGATTTGTAGAGGCATTCATTACGAACATTTTAAACCAAAAATCTTAATTCTAGGCCTACTAGTTTCCGAGAAAATGAAAATAAACCAAATTATGCCATACTTTTAGCTGAAAATATGTATGTTATTGTGCGTTACTCATATTTTTTCTCAAAAACGGTAAGTCTGGCGTGGTTTTGACCATAACAAGATTTGTAGAGGCATTCATTACGAACATTTTAAACCAAAAATCTTAATTCTAGGCCTACTAGTTTCCGAGAAAATGAAAATAAACCAAATTATGCCATACTTTTAGCTGAAAATATGTAAAAATATGTATGTTATTGTGCGTTGCACATATTTTTTCTCAAAAACGGTAAGTCTGGCGTGGTTTTGACCATAACAAGATTTGTAGAGGCATTCATTACGAACATTTTAAACCAAAAATCTTAATTCTAGGCCTACTAGTTTCCGAGAAAATGAAAATAAACCAAATTATGCCATACTTTTAGCTGAAAATATGTATGTTATTGTGCGATGCACATATTTTTTCTCAAAAACGGTAAGTCTGGCGTGGTTTTGACCATAACAAGATTTGTAGAGGCATTCATTACGAACATTTTAAACCAAAAATCTTAATTCTAGGCCTACTAGTTTCCGAGAAAATGAAAATAAACCAAATTATGCCATACTTTTAGCTGAAAATATGTATGTTATTGTGCGATGCACATATTTTTTCTCAAAAACGGTAAGTCTGGCGTGGTTTTGACCATAACAAGATTTGTAGAGGCATTCATTACGAACATTTTAAACCAAAAATCTTAATTCTAGGCCTACTAGTTTCCGAGAAAATGAAAATAAACCAAATTATGCCATACTTTTAGCTGAAAATATGTATGTTATTGTGCGATGCACATATTTTTTCTCAAAAACGGTAAGTCTGGCGTGGTTTTGACCATAACAAGATTTGTAGAGGCATTCATTACGAACATTTTAAACCAAAAATCTTAATTCTAGGCCTACTAGTTTCCGAGAAAATGAAAATAAACCAAATTATGCCATACTTTTAGCTGAAAATATGTATGTTATTGTGCGATGCACATATTTTTTCTCAAAAACGGTAAGTCTGGCGTGGTTTTGACCATAACAAGATTTGTAGAGGCATTCATTACGAACATTTTAAACCAAAAATCTTAATTCTAGGCCTACTAGTTTCCGAGAAAATGAAAATAAACCAAATTATGCCATACTTTTAGCTGAAAATATGTATGTTATTGTGCGTTGCACATATTTTTTCTCAAAAACGGTAAGTCTGGCGTGGTTTTGACCATAACAAGATTTGTAGAGGCATTCATTACGAACATTTTAAACCAAAAATCTTAATTCTAGGCCTACTAGTTTCCGAGAAAATGAAAATAAACCAAATTATGCCATACTTTTAGCTGAAAATATGTAAAAATATGTATGTTATTGTGCGTTGCACATATTTTTTCTCAAAAACGGTAAGTCTGGCGTGGTTTTGACCATAACAAGATTTGTAGAGGCATTCATTACGAACATTTTAAACCAAAAATCTTAATTCTAGGCCTACTAGTTTCCGAGAAAATGAAAATAAACCAAATTATGCCATACTTTTAGCTGAAAATATGTATGTTATTGTGCGATGCACATATTTTTTCTCAAAAACGGTAAGTCTGGCGTGGTTTTGACCATAACAAGATTTGTAGAGGCATTCATTACGAACATTTTAAACCAAAAATCTTAATTCTAGGCCTACTAGTTTCCGAGAAAATGAAAATAAACCAAATTATGCCATACTTTTAGCTGAAAATATGTATGTTATTGTGCGATGCACATATTTTTTCTCAAAAACGGTAAGTCTGGCGTGGTTTTGACCATAACAAGATTTGTAGAGGCATTCATTACGAACATTTTAAACCAAAAATCTTAATTCTAGGCCTACTAGTTTCCGAGAAAATGAAAATAAACCAAATTATGCCATACTTTTAGCTGAAAATATGTAAAAATATGTATGTTATTGTGCGTTGCACATATTTTTTCTCAAAAACGGTAAGTCTGGCGTGGTTTTGACCATAACAAGATTTGTAGAGGCATTCATTACGAACATTTTAAACCAAAAATCTTAATTCTAGGCCTACTAGTTTCCGAGAAAATGAAAATAAACCAAATTATGCCATACTTTTAGCTGAAAATATGTATGTTATTGTGCGATGCACATATTTTTTCTCAAAAACGGTAAGTCTGGCGTGGTTTTGACCATAACAAGATTTGTAGAGGCATTCATTACGAACATTTTAAACCAAAAATCTTAATTCTAGGCCTACTAGTTTCCGAGAAAATGAAAATAAACCAAATTATGCCATACTTTTAGCTGAAAATATGTAAAAATATGTATGTTATTGTGCGATGCACATATTTTTTCTCAAAAACGGTAAGTCTGGCGTGGTTTTGACCATAACAAGATTTGTAGAGGCATTCATTACGAACATTTTAAACCAAAAATCTTAATTCTAGGCCTACTAGTTTCCGAGAAAATGAAAATAAACCAAATTATGCCATACTTTTAGCTGAAAATATGTATGTTATTGTGCGATGCACATATTTTTTCTCAAAAACGGTAAGTCTGGCGTGGTTTTGACCATGACAAGATTTGTAGAGGCATTCATTACGAACATTTTAAACCAAAAATCTTAATTCTAGGCCTACTAGTTTCCGAGAAAATGAAAATAAACCAAATTATGCCATACTTTTAGCTGAAAATATGTATGTTATTGTGCGATGCACATATTTTTTCTCAAAAACGGTAAGTCTGGCGTGGTTTTGACCATAACAAGATTTGTAGAGGCATTCATTACGAACATTTTAAACCAAAAATCTTAATTCTAGGCCTACTAGTTTCCGAGAAAATGAAAATAAACCAAATTATGCCATACTTTTAGCTGAAAATATGTATGTTATTGTGCGATGCACATATTTTTTCTCAAAAACGGTAAGTCTGGCGTGGTTTTGACCATAACAAGATTTGTAGAGGCATTCATTACGAACATTTTAAACCAAAAATCTTAATTCTAGGCCTACTAGTTTCCGAGAAAATGAAAATAAACCAAATTATGCCATACTTTTAGCTGAAAATATGTAAAAATATGTATGTTATTGTGCGTTGCACATATTTTTTCTCAAAAACGGTAAGTCTGGCGTGGTTTTGACCATAACAAGATTTGTAGAGGCATTCATTACGAACATTTTAAACCAAAAATCTTAATTCTAGGCCTACTAGTTTCCGAGAAAATGAAAATAAACCAAATTATGCCATACTTTTAGCTGAAAATATGTATGTTATTGTGCGATGCACATATTTTTTCTCAAAAACGGTAAGTCTGGCGTGGTTTTGACCATAACAAGATTTGTAGAGGCATTCATTACGAACATTTTAAACCAAAAATCTTAATTCTAGGCCTACTAGTTTCCGAGAAAATGAAAATAAACCAAATTATGCCATACTTTTAGCTGAAAATATGTATGTTATTGTGCGATGCACATATTTTTTCTCAAAAACGGTAAGTCTGGCGTGGTTTTGACCATAACAAGATTTGTAGAGGCATTCATTACGAACATTTTAAACCAAAAATCTTAATTCTAGGCCTACTAGTTTCCGAGAAAATGAAAATAAACCAAATTATGCCATACTTTTAGCTGAAAATATGTATGTTATTGTGCGATGCACATATTTTTTCTCAAAAACGGTAAGTCTGGCGTGGTTTTGACCATAACAAGATTTGTAGAGGCATTCATTACAAACATTTTAAACCAAAAATCTTAATTCTAGGCCTACTAGTTTCCGAGAAAATGAAAATAAACCAAATTATGCCATACTTTTAGCTGAAAATATGTAAAAATATGTACGTTATTGTGCGATGCACATATTTTTTCTCAAAAACGGTAAGTCTGGCGTGGTTTTGACCATAACAAGATTTGTAGAGGCATTCATTACGAACATTTTAAACCAAAAATCTTAATTCTAGGCCTACTAGTTTCCGAGAAAATGAAAATAAACCAAATTATGCCATACTTTTAGCTGAAAATATGTATGTTATTGTGCGATGCACATATTTTTTCTCAAAAACGGTAAGTCTGGCGTGGTTTTGACCATAACAAGATTTGTAGAGGCATTCATTACGAACATTTTAAACCAAAAATCTTAATTCTAGGCCTACTAGTTTCCGAGAAAATGAAAATAAACCAAATTATGCCATACTTTTAGCTGAAAATATGTATGTTATTGTGCGATGCACATATTTTTTCTCAAAAACGGTAAGTCTGGCGTGGTTTTGACCATAACAAGATTTGTAGAGGCATTCATTACGAACATTTTAAACCAAAAATCTTAATTCTAGGCCTACTAGTTTCCGAGAAAATGAAAATAAACCAAATTATGCCATACTTTTAGCTGAAAATATGTATGTTATTGTGCGATGCACATATTTTTTCTCAAAAACGGTAAGTCTGGCGTGGTTTTGACCATAACAAGATTTGTAGAGGCATTCATTACGAACATTTTAAACCAAAAATCTTAATTCTAGGCCTACTAGTTTCCGAGAAAATGAAAATAAACCAAATTATGCCATACTTTTAGCTGAAAATATGTATGTTATTGTGCGATGCACATATTTTTTCTCAAAAACGGTAAGTCTGGCGTGGTTTTGACCATAACAAGATTTGTAGATGCATTCATTACGAACATTTTAAACCAAAAATCTTAATTCTAGGCCTACTAGTTTCCGAGAAAATGAAAATAAACCAAATTATGCCATACTTTTAGCTGAAAATATGTATGTTATTGTGCGATGCACATATTTTTTCTCAAAAACGGTAAGTCTGGCGTGGTTTTGACCATAACAAGATTTGTAGAGGCATTCATTACGAACATTTTAAACCAAAAATCTTAATTCTAGGCCTACTAGTTTCCGAGAAAATGAAAATAAACCAAATTATGCCATACTTTTAGCTGAAAATATGTATGTTATTGTGCGATGCACATATTTTTTCTCAAAAACGGTAAGTCTGGCGTGGTTTTGACCATAACAAGATTTGTAGAGGCATTCATTACGAACATTTTAAACCAAAAATCTTAATTCTAGGCCTACTAGTTTCCGAGAAAATGAAAATAAACCAAATTATGCCATACTTTTAGCTGAAAATATGTAAAAATATGTATGTTATTGTGCGTTGCACATATTTTTTCTCAAAAACGGTAAGTCTGGCGTGGTTTTGACCATAACAAGATTTGTAGAGGCATTCATTACGAACATTTTAAACCAAAAATCTTAATTCTAGGCCTACTAGTTTCCGAGAAAATGAAAATAAACCAAATTATGCCATACTTTTAGCTGAAAATATGTATGTTATTGTGCGATGCACATATTTTTTCTCAAAAACGGTAAGTCTGGCGTGGACTGGCGTGGACGAACATTGGTCATGACGAACATTTTAAACCAAAAATCTTAATTCTAGGCCTACTAGTTTCCGATAAAATGAAAATAAACCAAATTATGCCATACTTTTAGCTGAAAATATGTATGTTATTGTGCGATGCACATATTTTTTCTCAAAAACGGTAAGTCTGGCGTGGTTTTGACCATAACAAGATTTGTAGAGGCATTCATTACGAACATTTTAAACCAAAAATCTTAATTCTAGGCCTACTAGTTTCCGAGAAAATGAAAATAAACCAAATTATGCCATACTTTTAGCTGAAAATATGTATGTTATTGTGCGATGCACATATTTTTTCTCAAAAACGGTAAGTCTGGCGTGGTTTTGACCATAACAAGATTTGTAGAGGCATTCATTACGAACATTTTAAACCAAAAATCTTAATTCTAGGCCTACTAGTTTCCGAGAAAATGAAAATAAACCAAATTATGCCATACTTTTAGCTGAAAATATGTATGTTATTGTGCGATGCACATATTTTTTCTCAAAAACGGTAAGTCTGGCGTGGTTTTGACCATAACAAGATTTGTAGAGGCATTCATTACGAACATTTTAAACCAAAAATCTTAATTCTAGGCCTACTAGTTTCCGAGAAAATGAAAATAAACCAAATTATGCCATACTTTTAGCTGAAAATATGTATGTTATTGTGCGATGCACATATTTTTTCTCAAAAACGGTAAGTCTGGCGTGGTTTTGACCATAACAAGATTTGTAGAGGCATTCATTACGAACATTTTAAACCAAAAATCTTAATTCTAGGCCTACTAGTTTCCGAGAAAATGAAAATAAACCAAATTATGCCATACTTTTAGCTGAAAATATGTAAAAATATGTATGTTATTGTGCGATGCACATATTTTTTCTCAAAAACGGTAAGTCTGGCGTGGTTTTGACCATAACAAGATTTGTAGAGGCATTCATTACGAACATTTTAAACCAAAAATCTTAATTCTAGGCCTACTAGTTTCCGAGAAAATGAAAATAAACCAAATTATGCCATACTTTTAGCTGAAAATATGTAAAAATATGTATGTTATTGTGCGTTGCACATATTTTTTCTCAAAAACGGTAAGTCTGGCGTGGTTTTGACCATAACAAGATTTGTAGAGGCATTCATTACGAACATTTTAAACCAAAAATCTTAATTCTAGGCCTACTAGTTTCCGAGAAAATGAAAATAAACCAAATTATGCCATACTTTTAGCTGAAAATATGTAAAAATATGTATGTTATTGTGCGTTGCACATATTTTTTCTCAAAAACGGTAAGTCTGGCGTGGTTTTGACCATAACAAGATTTGTAGAGGCATTCATTACGAACATTTTAAACCAAAAATCTTAATTCTAGGCCTACTAGTTTCCGAGAAAATGAAAATAAACCAAATTATGCCATACTTTTAGCTGAAAATATGTATGTTATTGTGCGATGCACATATTTTTTCTCAAAAACGGTAAGTCTGGCGTGGTTTTGACCATAACAAGATTTGTAGAGGCATTCATTACGAACATTTTAAACCAAAAATCTTAATTCTAGGCCTACTAGTTTCCGAGAAAATGAAAATAAACCAAATTATGCCATACTTTTAGCTGAAAATATGTATGTTATTGTGCGATGCACATATTTTTTCTCAAAAACGGTAAGTCTGGCGTGGTTTTGACCTTAACAAGATTTGTAGAGGCATTCATTACGAACATTTTAAACCAAAAATCTTAATTCTAGGCCTACTAGTTTCCGAGAAAATGAAAATAAACCAAATTATGCCATACTTTTAGCTGAAAATATGTAAAAATATGTATGTTATTGTGCGTTGCACATATTTTTTCTCAAAAACGGTAAGTCTGGCGTGGTTTTGACCATAACAAGATTTGTAGAGGCATTCATTACGAACATTTTAAACCAAAAATCTTAATTCTAGGCCTACTAGTTTCCGAGAAAATGAAAATAAACCAAATTATGCCATACTTTTAGCTGAAAATATGTAAAAATATGTATGTTATTGTGCGATGCACATATTTTTTCTCAAAAACGGTAAGTCTGGCGTGGTTTTGACCATAACAAGATTTGTAGAGGCATTCATTACGAACATTTTAAACCAAAAATCTTAATTCTAGGCCTACTAGTTTCCGAGAAAATGAAAATAAACCAAATTATGCCATACTTTTAGCTGAAAATATGTAAAAATATGTATGTTATTGTGCGTTGCACATATTTTTTCTCAAAAACGGTAAGTCTGGCGTGGTTTTGACCATAACAAGATTTGTAGAGGCATTCATTACGAACATTTTAAACCAAAAATCTTAATTCTAGGCCTACTAGTTTCCGAGAAAATGAAAATAAACCAAATTATGCCATACTTTTAGCTGAAAATATGTATGTTATTGTGCGATGCACATATTTTTTCTCAAAAACGGTAAGTCTGGCGTGGTTTTGACCATAACAAGATTTGTAGAGGCATTCATTACGAACATTTTAAACCAAAAATCTTAATTCTAGGCCTACTAGTTTCCGAGAAAATGAAAATAAACCAAATTATGCCATACTTTTAGCTGAAAATATGTATGTTATTGTGCGATGCACATATTTTTTCTCAAAAACGGTAAGTCTGGCGTGGTTTTGACCATAACAAGATTTGTAGAGGCATTCATTACGAACATTTTAAACCAAAAATCTTAATTCTAGGCCTACTAGTTTCCGAGAAAATGAAAATAAACCAAATTATGCCATACTTTTAGCCGAAAATATGTAAAAATATGTATGTTATTGTGCGATGCACATATTTTTTCTCAAAAACGGTAAGTCTGGCGTGGTTTTGACCATAACAAGATTTGTAGAGGCATTCATTACGAACATTTTAAACCAAAAATCTTAATTCTAGGCCTACTAGTTTCCGAGAAAATGAAAATAAACCAAATTATGCCATACTTTTAGCTGAAAATATGTAAAAATATGTATGTTATTGTGCGTTGCACATATTTTTTCTCAAAAACGGTAAGTCTGGCGTGGTTTTGACCATAACAAGATTTGTAGAGGCATTCATTACGAACATTTTAAACCAAAAATCTTAATTCTAGGCCTACTAGTTTCCGAGAAAATGAAAATAAACCAAATTATGCCATACTTTTAGCTGAAAATATGTATGTTATTGTGCGATGCACATATTTTTTCTCAAAAACGGTAAGTCTGGCGTGGTTTTGACCATAACAAGATTTGTAGAGGCATTCATTACGAACATTTTAAACCAAAAATCTTAATTCTAGGCCTACTAGTTTCCGAGAAAATGAAAATAAACCAAATTATGCCATACTTTTAGCTGAAAATATGTAAAAATATGTATGTTATTGTGCGTTGCACATATTTTTTCTCAAAAACGGTAAGTCTGGCGTGGTTTTGACCATAACAAGATTTGTAGAGGCATTCATTACGAACATTTTAAACCAAAAATCTTAATTCTAGGCCTACTAGTTTCCGAGAAAATGAAAATAAACCAAATTATGCCATACTTTTAGCTGAAAATATGTAAAAATATGTATGTTATTGTGCGTTGCACATATTTTTTCTCAAAAACGGTAAGTCTGGCGTGGTTTTGACCATAACAAGATTTGTAGAGGCATTCATTACGAACATTTTAAACCAAAAATCTTAATTCTAGGCCTACTAGTTTCCGAGAAAATGAAAATAAACCAAATTATGCCATACTTTTAGCTGAAAATATGTATGTTATTGTGCGATGCACATATTTTTTCTCAAAAACGGTAAGTCTGGCGTGGTTTTGACCATAACAAGATTTGTAGAGGCATTCATTACGAACATTTTAAACCAAAAATCTTAATTCTAGGCCTACTAGTTTCCGAGAAAATGAAAATAAACCAAATTATGCCATACTTTTAGCTGAAAATATGTATGTTATTGTGCGATGCACATATTTTTTCTCAAAAACGGTAAGTCTGGCGTGGTTTTGACCATAACAAGATTTGTAGAGGCATTCATTACGAACATTTTAAACCAAAAATCTTAATTCTAGGCCTACTAGTTTCCGAGAAAATGAAAATAAACCAAATTATGCCATACTTTTAGCTGAAAATATGTAAAAATATGTATGTTATTGTGCGTTGCACATATTTTTTCTCAAAAACGGTAAGTCTGGCGTGGTTTTGACCATAACAAGATTTGTAGAGGCATTCATTACGAACATTTTAAACCAAAAATCTTAATTCTAGGCCTACTAGTTTCCGAGAAAATGAAAATAAACCAAATTATGCCATACTTTTAGCTGAAAATATGTATGTTATTGTGCGATGCACATATTTTTTCTCAAAAACGGTAAGTCTGGCGTGGTTTTGACCATAACAAGATTTGTAGAGGCATTCATTACGAACATTTTAAACCAAAAATCTTAATTCTAGGCCTACTAGTTTCCGAGAAAATGAAAATAAACCAAATTATGCCATACTTTTAGCTGAAAATATGTAAAAATATGTATGTTATTGTGCGTTGCACATATTTTTTCTCAAAAACGGTAAGTCTGGCGTGGTTTTGACCATAACAAGATTTGTAGAGGCATTCATTACGAACATTTTAAACCAAAAATCTTAATTCTAGGCCTACTAGTTTCCGAGAAAATGAAAATAAACCAAATTATGCCATACTTTTAGCTGAAAATATGTAAAAATATGTATGTTATTGTGCGTTGCACATATTTTTTCTCAAAAACGGTAAGTCTGGCGTGGTTTTGACCATAACAAGATTTGTAGAGGCATTCATTACGAACATTTTAAACCAAAAATCTTAATTCTAGGCCTACTAGTTTCCGAGAAAATGAAAATAAACCAAATTATGCCATACTTTTAGCTGAAAATATGTATGTTATTGTGCGATGCACATATTTTTTCTCAAAAACGGTAAGTCTGGCGTGGTTTTGACCATAACAAGATTTGTAGAGGCATTCATTACGAACATTTTAAACCAAAAATCTTAATTCTAGGCCTACTAGTTTCCGAGAAAATGAAAATAAACCAAATTATGCCATACTTTTAGCTGAAAATATGTATGTTATTGTGCGATGCACATATTTTTTCTCAAAAACGGTAAGTCTGGCGTGTTTTGACCATAACAAGATTTGTAGAGGCATTCATTACGAACATTTTAAACCAAAAATCTTAATTCTAGGCCTACTAGTTTCCGAGAAAATGAAAATAAACCAAATTATGCCATACTTTTAGCCGAAAATATGTAAAAATATGTATGTTATTGTGCGATGCACATATTTTTTCTCAAAAACGGTAAGTCTGGCGTGGTTTTGACCATAACAAGATTTGTAGAGGCATTCATTACGAACATTTTAAACCAAAAATCTTAATTCTAGGCCTACTAGTTTCCGAGAAATGAAAATAAACCAAATTATGCCATACTTTTAGCTGAAAATATGTAAAAATATGTATGTTATTGTGCGTTGCACATATTTTTTCTCAAAAACGGTAAGTCTGGCGTGGTTTTGACCATAACAAGATTTGTAGAGGCATTCATTACGAACATTTTAAACCAAAAATCTTAATTCTAGGCCTACTAGTTTCCGAGAAAATGAAAATAAACCAAATTATGCCATACTTTTAGCTGAAAATATGTATGTTATTGTGCGATGCACATATTTTTTCTCAAAAACGGTAAGTCTGGCGTGGTTTTGACCATAACAAGATTTGTAGAGGCATTCATTACGAACATTTTAAACCAAAAATCTTAATTCTAGGCCTACTAGTTTCCGAGAAAATGAAAATAAACCAAATTATGCCATACTTTTAGCTGAAAATATGTAAAAATATGTATGTTATTGTGCGTTGCACATATTTTTTCTCAAAAACGGTAAGTCTGGCGTGGTTTTGACCATAACAAGATTTGTAGAGGCATTCATTACGAACATTTTAAACCAAAAATCTTAATTCTAGGCCTACTAGTTTCCGAGAAAATGAAAATAAACCAAATTATGCCATACTTTTAGCTGAAAATATGTAAAAATATGTATGTTATTGTGCGTTGCACATATTTTTTCTCAAAAACGGTAAGTCTGGCGTGGTTTTGACCATAACAAGATTTGTAGAGGCATTCATTACGAACATTTTAAACCAAAAATCTTAATTCTAGGCCTACTAGTTTCCGAGAAAATGAAAATAAACCAAATTATGCCATACTTTTAGCTGAAAATATGTATGTTATTGTGCGATGCACATATTTTTTCTCAAAAACGGTAAGTCTGGCGTGGTTTTGACCATAACAAGATTTGTAGAGGCATTCATTACGAACATTTTAAACCAAAAATCTTAATTCTAGGCCTACTAGTTTCCGAGAAAATGAAAATAAACCAAATTATGCCATACTTTTAGCTGAAAATATGTATGTTATTGTGCGATGCACATATTTTTTCTCAAAAACGGTAAGTCTGGCGTGGTTTTTGACCATAACAAGATTTGTAGAGGCATTCATTACGAACATTTTAAACCAAAAATCTTAATTCTAGGCCTACTAGTTTCCGAGAAAATGAAAATAAACCAAATTATGCCATACTTTTGAAAATATGTAAAAATATGTATGTATTGTGCGTTGCACATATTTTTTCTCAAAAACGGTAAGTCTGGCGTGGTTTTGACCATAACAAGATTTGTAGAGGCATTCATTACGAACATTTTAAACCAAAAATCTTAATTCTAGGCCTACTAGTTTCCGAGAAAATGAAAATAAACCAAATTATGCCATACTTTTAGCTGAAAATATGTATGTTATTGTGCGATGCACATATTTTTTCTCAAAAACGGTAAGTCTGGCGTGGTTTTGACCATAACAAGATTTGTAGAGGCATTCATTACGAACATTTTAAACCAAAAATCTTAATTCTAGGCCTACTAGTTTCCGAGAAAATGAAAATAAACCAAATTATGCCATACTTTTAGCTGAAAATATGTAAAAATATGTATGTTATTGTGCGTTGCACATATTTTTTCTCAAAAACGGTAAGTCTGGCGTGGTTTTGACCATAACAAGATTTGTAGAGGCATTCATTACGAACATTTTAAACCAAAAATCTTAATTCTAGGCCTACTAGTTTCCGAGAAAATGAAAATAAACCAAATTATGCCATACTTTTAGCTGAAAATATGTATGTTATTGTGCGATGCACATATTTTTTCTCAAAAACGGTAAGTCTGGCGTGGTTTTGACCATAACAAGATTTGTAGAGGCATTCATTACGAACATTTTAAACCAAAAATCTTAATTCTAGGCCTACTAGTTTCCGAGAAAATGAAAATAAACCAAATTATGCCATACTTTTAGCTGAGCTGAAAATATGTATGTTATTGTGCGATGCACATATTTTTTCTCAAAAACGGTAAGTCTGGCGTGGTTTTGACCATAACAAGATTTGTAGAGGCATTCATTACGAACATTTTAAACCAAAAATCTTAATTCTAGGCCTACTAGTTTCCGAGAAAATGAAAATAAACCAAATTATGCCATACTTTTAGCTGAAAATATGTAAAAATATGTATGTTATTGTGCGTTGCACATATTTTTTCTCAAAAACGGTAAGTCTGGCGTGGTTTTGACCATAACAAGATTTGTAGAGGCATTCATTACGAACATTTTAAACCAAAAATCTTAATTCTAGGCCTACTAGTTTCCGAGAAAATGAAAATAAACCAAATTATGCCATACTTTTAGCTGAAAATATGTATGTTATTGTGCGATGCACATATTTTTTTCTCAAAAACGGTAAGTCTGGCGTGGTTTTGACCATAACAAGATTTGTAGAGGCATTCATTACGAACATTTTAAACCAAAAATCTTAATTTCTAGGCCTACTAGTTTCCGAGAAAATTAAAATAAACCAAATATGCCATACTTTTAGCTGAAAATATGTAAAAATATGTATGTTATTGTGCGTTGCACATATTTTTTCTCAAAAACGGTAAGTCTGGCGTGGTTTTGACCATAACAAGATTTGTAGAGGCATTCATTACGAACATTTTAAACCAAAAATCTTTATTCTAGGCCTACTAGTTTCCGAGAAAATGAAAATAAACCAAATTATGCCATACTTTTAGCTGAAAATATGTATGTTATTGTGCGATGCACATATTTTTTCTCAAAAACGGTAAGTCTGGCGTGGTTTTGACCATAACAAGATTTGTAGAGGCATTCATTACGAACATTTTAAACCAAAAATCTTAATTCTAGGCCTACTAGTTTCCGAGAAAATGAAAATAAACCAAATTATGCCATACTTTTAGCTGAAAATATGTAAAAATATGTATGTTATTGTGCGATGCACATATTTTTTCTCAAAAACGGTAAGTCTGGCGTGGTTTTGACCATAACAAGATTTGTAGAGGCATTCATTACGAACATTTTAAACCAAAAATCTTAATTCTAGGCCTACTAGTTTCCGAGAAAATGAAAATAAACCAAATTATGCCATACTTTTAGCTGAAAATATGTAAAAATATGTATGTTATTGTGCGTTGCACATATTTTTTCTCAAAAACGGTAAGTCTGGCGTGGTTTTGACCATAACAAGATTTGTAGAGGCATTCATTACGAACATTTTAAACCAAAAATCTTAATTCTAGGCCTACTAGTTTCCGAGAAAATGAAAATAAACCAAATTATGCCATACTTTTAGCTGAAAATATGTATGTTATTGTGCGATGCACATATTTTTTCTCAAAAACGGTAAGTCTGGCGTGGTTTTGACCATAACAAGATTTGTAGAGGCATTCATTACGAACATTTTAAACCAAAAATCTTAATTCTAGGCCTACTAGTTTCCGAGAAAATGAAAATAAACCAAATTATGCCATACTTTTAGCTGAAAATATGTATGTTATTGTGCGATGCACATATTTTTTCTCAAAAACGGTAAGTCTGGCGTGGTTTTGACCATAACAAGATTTGTAGAGGCATTCATTACGAACATTTTAAACCAAAAATCTTAATTCTAGGCCTACTAGTTTCCGAGAAAATGAAAATAAACCAAATTATGCCATACTTTTAGCTGAAAATATGTAAAAATATGTATGTTATTGTGCGTTGCACATATTTTTTCTCAAAAACGGTAAGTCTGGCGTGGTTTTGACCATAACAAGATTTGTAGAGGCATTCATTACGAACATTTTAAACCAAAAATCTTAATTCTAGGCCTACTAGTTTCCGAGAAAATGAAAATAAACCAAATTATGCCATACTTTTAGCTGAAAATATGTAAAAATATGTATGTTATTGTGCGTTGCACATATTTTTTCTCAAAAACGGTAAGTCTGGCGTGGTTTTGACCATAACAAGATTTGTAGAGGCATTCATTACGAACATTTTAAACCAAAAATCTTAATTCTAGGCCTACTAGTTTCCGAGAAAATGAAAATAAACCAAATTATGCCATACTTTTAGCTGAAAATATGTAAAAATATGTATGTTATTGTGCGTTGCACATATTTTTTCTCAAAAACGGTAAGTCTGGCGTGGTTTTGACCATAACAAGATTTGTAGAGGCATTCATTACGAACATTTTAAACCAAAAATCTTAATTCTAGGCCTACTAGTTTCCGAGAAAATGAAAATAAAACCAAATTATGCCATACTTTTAGCTGAAAATATGTAAAAATATGTATGTTATTGTGCGTTGCACATATTTTTTCTCAAAAACGGTAAGTCTGGCGTGGTTTTGACCATAACAAG
Source organism: Myathropa florea (assembly GCA_930367185.1). Classification (NCBI taxonomy): domain Eukaryota; kingdom Metazoa; phylum Arthropoda; class Insecta; order Diptera; family Syrphidae; genus Myathropa; species Myathropa florea. Next base: position 31,442 of record CAKNEX010000085.1, on the reverse strand, counting down.
ATTTGTAGAGGCATTCATTACGAACATTTTAAACCAAAAATCTTAATTCTAGGCCTACTAGTTTCCGAGAAAATGAAAATAAACCAAATTATGCCATACTTTTAGCTGAAAATATGTAAAAATATGTATGTTATTGTGCGTTGCACATATTTTTTCTCAAAAACGGTAAGTCTGGCGTGGTTTTGACGATAACAAGATTTGTAGAGGCATTCATTACAAACATTTTAAACCAAAAATCTTAATTCTAGGCCTACTAGTTTCCGAGAAAATGAAAATAAACCAAATTATGCCATACTTTTAGCTGAAAATATGTATGTTATTGTGCGATGCACATATTTTTTCTCAAAAACGGTAAGTCTGGCGTGGTTTTGACCATAACAAGATATGTAGAGGCATTCATTACGAACATTTTAAACCAAAAATCTTAATTCTAGGCCTACTAGTTTCCGAGAAAATGAAAATAAACCAAATTATGCCATACTTTTAGCTGAAAATATGTATGTTATTGTGCGATGCACATATTTTTTCTCAAAAACGGTAAGTCTGGCGTGGTTTTGACCATAACAAGATTTGTAGAGGCATTCATTACGAACATTTTAAACCAAAAATCTTAATTCTAGGCCTACTAGTTTCCGAGAAAATGAAAATAAACCAAATTATGCCATACTTTTAGCTGAAAATATGTATGTTATTGTGCGATGCACATATTTTTTCTCAAAAACGGTAAGTCTGGCGTGGTTTTGACCATAACAAGATTTGTAGAGGCATTCATTACGAACATTTTAAACCAAAAATCTTAATTCTAGGCCTACTAGTTTCCGAGAAAATGAAAATAAACCAAATTATGCCATACTTTTAGCTGAAAATATGTAAAAATATGTATGTTATTGTGCGTTGCACATATTTTTTCTCAAAAACGGTAAGTCTGGCGTGGTTTTGACCATAACAAGATTTGTAGAGGCATTCATTACGAACATTTTAAACCAAAAATCTTAATTCTAGGCCTACTAGTTTCCGAGAAAATGAAAATAAACCAAATTATGCCATACTTTTAGCTGAAAATATGTAAAAATATGTATGTTATTGTGCGTTGCACATATTTTTTCTCAAAAACGGTAAGTCTGGCGTGGTTTTGACCATAACAAGATTTGTAGAGGCATTCATTACGAACATTTTAAACCAAAAATCTTAATTCTAGGCCTACTAGTTTCCGAGAAAATGAAAATAAACCAAATTATGCCATACTTTTAGCTGAAAATATGTAAAAATATGTATGTTATTGTGCGTTGCACATATTTTTTCTCAAAAACGGTAAGTCTGGCGTGGTTTTGACGATAACAAGATTTGTAGAGGCATTCATTACAAACATTTTAAACCAAAAATCTTAATTCTAGGCCTACTAGTTTCCGAGAAAATGAAAATAAACCAAATTATGCCATACTTTTAGCTGAAAATATGTATGTTATTGTGCGATGCACATATTTTTTCTCAAAAACGGTAAGTCTGGCGTGGTTTTGACCATAACAAGATATGTAGAGGCATTCATTACGAACATTTTAAACCAAAAATCTTAATTCTAGGCCTACTAGTTTCCGAGAAAATGAAAATAAACCAAATTATGCCATACTTTTAGCTGAAAATATGTATGTTATTGTGCGATGCACATATTTTTTCTCAAAAACGGTAAGTCTGGCGTGGTTTTGACCATAACAAGATTTGTAGAGGCATTCATTACGAACATTTTAAACCAAAAATCTTAATTCTAGGCCTACTAGTTTCCGAGAAAATGAAAATAAACCAAATTATGCCATACTTTTAGCTGAAAATATGTATGTTATTGTGCGATGCACATATTTTTTCTCAAAAACGGTAAGTCTGGCGTGGTTTTGACCATAACAAGATTTGTAGAGGCATTCATTACGAACATTTTAAACCAAAAATCTTAATTCTAGGCCTACTAGTTTCCGAGAAAATGAAAATAAACCAAATTATGCCATACTTTTAGCTGAAAATATGTATGTTATTGTGCGATGCACATATTTTTTCTCAAAAACGGTAAGTCTGGCGTGGTTTTGACCATAACAAGATTTGTAGAGGCATTCATTACGAACATTTTAAACCAAAAATCTTAATTCTAGGCCTACTAGTTTCCGAGAAAATTAAAATAAACCAAATTATGCCATACTTTTAGCTGAAAATATGTATGTTATTGTGCGATGCACATATTTTTTCTCAAAAACGGTAAGTCTGGCGTGGTTTTGACCATAACAAGATTTGTAGAGGCATTCATTACGAACATTTTAAACCAAAAATCTTAATTCTAGGCCTACTAGTTTCCGAGAAAATGAAAATAAACCAAATTATGCCATACTTTTAGCTGAAAATATGTAAAAATATGTATGTTATTGTGCGTTGCACATATTTTTTCTCAAAAACGGTAAGTCTGGCGTGGTTTTGACCATAACAAGATTTGTAGAGGCATTCATTACGAACATTTTAAACCAAAAATCTTAATTCTAGGCCTACTAGTTTCCGAGAAAATGAAAATAAACCAAATTATGCCATACTTTTAGCTGAAAATATGTAAAAATATGTATGTTATTGTGCGATGCACATATTTTTTTCTCAAAAACGGTAAGTCTGGCGTGGTTTTGACCATAACAAGATTTGTAGAGGCATTCATTACGAACATTTTAAACCAAAAATCTTAATTCTAGGCCTACTAGTTTCCGAGAAAATGAAAATAAACCAAATTATGCCATACTTTTAGCTGAAAATATGTATGTTATTGTGCGATGCACATATTTTTTCTCAAAAACGGTAAGTCTGGCGTGGTTTTGACCATAACAAGATTTGTAGAGGCATTCATTACGAACATTTTAAACCAAAAATCTTAATTCTAGGCCTACTAGTTTCCGAGAAAATGAAAATAAACCAAATTATGCCATACTTTTAGCTGAAAATATGTATGTTATTGTGCGATGCACATATTTTTTCTCAAAAACGGTAAGTCTGGCGTGGTTTTGACCATAACAAGATTTGTAGAGGCATTCATTACGAACATTTTAAACCAAAAATCTTAATTCTAGGCCTACTAGTTTCCGAGAAAATGAAAATAAACCAAATTATGCCATACTTTTAGCTGAAAATATGTAAAAATATGTATGTTATTGTGCGTTGCACATATTTTTTCTCAAAAACGGTAAGTCTGGCGTGGTTTTGACCATAACAAGATTTGTAGAGGCATTCATTACGAACATTTTAAACCAAAAATCTTAATTCTAGGCCTACTAGTTTCCGAGAAAATGAAAATAAACCAAATTATGCCATACTTTTAGCTGAAAATATGTATGTTATTGTGCGATGCACATATTTTTTCTCAAAAACGGTAAGTCTGGCGTGGTTTTGACCATAACAAGATTTGTAGAGGCATTCATTACGAACATTTTAAACCAAAAATCTTAATTCTAGGCCTACTAGTTTCCGAGAAAATGAAAATAAACCAAATTATGCCATACTTTTAGCTGAAAATATGTATGTTATTGTGCGATGCACATATTTTTTCTCAAAAACGGTAAGTCTGGCGTGGTTTTGACCATAACAAGATTTGTAGAGGCATTCATTACGAACATTTTAAACCAAAAATCTTAATTCTAGGCCTACTAGTTTCCGAGAAAATGAAAATAAACCAAATTATGCCATACTTTTAGCTGAAAATATGTAAAAATATGTATGTTATTGTGCGTTGCACATATTTTTTCTCAAAAACGGTAAGTCTGGCGTGGTTTTGACCATAACAAGATTTGTAGAGGCATTCATTACGAACATTTTAAACCAAAAATCTTAATTCTAGGCCTACTAGTTTCCGAGAAAATGAAAATAAACCAAATTATGCCATACTTTTAGCTGAAAATATGTATGTTATTGTGCGATGCACATATTTTTTCTCAAAAACGGTAAGTCTGGCGTGGTTTTGACCATAACAAGATTTGTAGAGGCATTCATTACGAACATTTTAAACCAAAAATCTTAATTCTAGGCCTACTAGTTTCCGAGAAAATGAAAATAAACCAAATTATGCCATACTTTTAGCTGAAAATATGTAAAAATATGTATGTTATTGTGCGATGCACATATTTTTTCTCAAAAACGGTAAGTCTGGCGTGGTTTTGACCATAACAAGATTTGTAGAGGCATTCATTACGAACATTTTAAACCAAAAATCTTAATTCTAGGCCTACTAGTTTCCGAGAAAATGAAAATAAACCAAATTATGCCATACTTTTAGCTGAAAATATGTAAAAATATGTATGTTATTGTGCGTTGCACATATTTTTTCTCAAAAACGGTAAGTCTGGCGTGGTTTTGACCATAACAAGATTTGTAGAGGCATTCATTACGAACATTTTAAACCAAAAATCTTAATTCTAGGCCTACTAGTTTCCGAGAAAATGAAAATAAACCAAATTATGCCATACTTTTAGCTGAAAATATGTATGTTATTGTGCGATGCACATATTTTTTCTCAAAAACGGTAAGTCTGGCGTGGTTTTGACCATAACAAGATTTGTAGAGGCATTCATTACGAACATTTTAAACCAAAAATCTTAATTCTAGGCCTACTAGTTTCCGAGAAAATGAAAATAAACCAAATTATGCCATACTTTTAGCTGAAAATATGTATGTTATTGTGCGATGCACATATTTTTTCTCAAAAACGGTAAGTCTGGCGTGGTTTTGACCATAACAAGATTTGTAGAGGCATTCATTACGAACATTTTAAACCAAAAATCTTAATTCTAGGCCTACTAGTTTCCGAGAAAATGAAAATAAACCAAATTATGCCATACTTTTAGCTGAAAATATGTAAAAATATGTATGTTATTGTGCGTTGCACATATTTTTTCTCAAAAACGGTAAGTCTGGCGTGGTTTTGACCATAACAAGATTTGTAGAGGCATTCATTACGAACATTTTAAACCAAAAATCTTAATTCTAGGCCTACTAGTTTCCGAGAAAATGAAAATAAACCAAATTATGCCATACTTTTAGCTGAAAATATGTATGTTATTGTGCGATGCACATATTTTTTCTCAAAAACGGTAAGTCTGGCGTGGTTTTGACCATAACAAGATTTGTAGAGGCATTCATTACGAACATTTTAAACCAAAAATCTTAATTCTAGGCCTACTAGTTTCCGAGAAAATGAAAATAAACCAAATTATGCCATACTTTTAGCTGAAAATATGTATGTTATTGTGCGATGCACATATTTTTTCTCAAAAACGGTAAGTCTGGCGTGGTTTTGACCATAACAAGATTTGTGGAGGCATTCATTACGAACATTTTAAACCAAAAATCTTAATTCTAGGCCTACTAGTTTCCGAGAAAATGAAAATAAACCAAATTATGCCATACTTTTAGCTGAAAATATGTAAAAATATGTATGTTATTGTGCGTTGCACATATTTTTTCTCAAAAACGGTAAGTCTGGCGTGGTTTTGACCATAACAAGATTTGTAGAGGCATTCATTACGAACATTTTAAACCAAAAATCTTAATTCTAGGCCTACTAGTTTCCGAGAAAATGAAAATAAACCAAATTATGCCATACTTTTAGCTGAAAATATGTAAAAATATGTATGTTATTGTGCGTTGCACATATTTTTTCTCAAAAACGGTAAGTCTGGCGTGGTTTTGACCATAACAAGATTTGTAGAGGCATTCATTACGAACATTTTAAACCAAAAATCTTAATTCTAGGCCTACTAGTTTCCGAGAAAATGAAAATAAACCAAATTATGCCATACTTTTAGCTGAAAATATGTATGTTATTGTGCGATGCACATATTTTTTCTCAAAAACGGTAAGTCTGGCGTGGTTTTGACCATAACAAGATTTGTAGAGGCATTCATTACGAACATTTTAAACCAAAAATCTTAATTCTAGGCCTACTAGTTTCCGAGAAAATGAAAATAAACCAAATTATGCCATACTTTTAGCTGAAAATATGTATGTTATTGTGCGATGCACATATTTTTTCTCAAAAACGGTAAGTCTGGCGTGGTTTTGACCATAACAAGATTTGTAGAGGCATTCATTACGAACATTTTAAACCAAAAATCTTAATTCTAGGCCTACTAGTTTCCGACAAAATGAAAATAAACCAAATTATGCCATACTTTTAGCTGAAAATATGTAAAAATATGTATGTTATTGTGCGTTGCACATATTTTTTCTCAAAAACGGTAAGTCTGGCGTGGTTTTGACCATAACAAGATTTGTAGAGGCATTCATTACGAACATTTTAAACCAAAAATCTTAATTCTAGGCCTACTAGTTTCCGAGAAAATGAAAATAAACCAAATTATGCCATACTTTTAGCTGAAAATATGTATGTTATTGTGCGATGCACATATTTTTTCTCAAAAACGGTAAGTCTGGCGTGGTTTTGACCATAACAAGATTTGTAGAGGCATTCATTACGAACATTTTAAACCAAAAATCTTAATTCTAGGCCTACTAGTTTCCGAGAAAATGAAAATAAACCAAATTATGCCATACTTTTAGCTGAAAATATGTATGTTATTGTGCGATGCACATATTTTTTCTCAAAAACGGTAAGTCTGGCGTGGTTTTGACCATAACAAGATTTGTAGAGGCATTCATTACGAACATTTTAAACCAAAAATCTTAATTCTAGGCCTACTAGTTTCCGAGAAAATGAAAATAAACCAAATTATGCCATACTTTTAGCTGAAAATATGTATGTTATTGTGCGATGCACATATTTTTTCTCAAAAACGGTAAGTCTGGCGTGGTTTTGACCATAACAAGATTTGTAGAGGCATTCATTACGAACATTTTAAACCAAAAATCTTAATTCTAGGCCTACTAGTTTCCGAGAAAATGAAAATAAACCAAATTATGCCATACTTTTAGCTGAAAATACATATGTAAAAATATGTATGTTATTGTGCGTTGCACATATTTTTTCTCAAAAACGGTAAGTCTGGCGTGGTTTTGACCATAACAAGATTTGTAGAGGCATTCATTACGAACATTTTAAACCAAAAATCTTAATTCTAGGCCTACTAGTTTCCGAGAAAATGAAAATAAACCAAATTATGCCATACTTTTAGCTGAAAATATGTAAAAATATGTATGTTATTGTGCGTTGCACATATTTTTTCTCAAAAACGGTAAGTCTGGCGTGGTTTTGACCATAACAAGATTTGTAGAGGCATTCATTACGAACATTTTAAACTAAAAATCTTAATTCTAGGCCTACTAGTTTCCGAGAAAATGAAAATAAACCAAATTATGCCATACTTTTAGCTGAAAATATGTATGTTATTGTGCGATGCACATATTTTTTCTCAAAAACGGTAAGTCTGGCGTGGTTTTGACCATAACAAGATTTGTAGAGGCATTCATTACGAACATTTTAAACCAAAAATCTTAATTCTAGGCCTACTAGTTTCCGAGAAAATGAAAATAAACCAAATTATGCCATACTTTTAGCTGAAAATATGTATGTTATTGTGCGATGCACATATTTTTTCTCAAAAACGGTAAGTCTGGCGTGGTTTTGACCATAACAAGATTTGTAGAGGCATTCATTACGAACATTTTAAACCAAAAATCTTAATTCTAGGCCTACTAGTTTCCGAGAAAATGAAAATAAACCAAATTATGCCATACTTTTAGCTGAAAATATGTAAAAATATGTATGTTATTGTGCGTTGCACATATTTTTTCTCAAAAACGGTAAGTCTGGCGTGGTTTTGACCATAACAAGATTTGTAGAGGCATTCATTACGAACAATTTAAACCAAAAATCTTAATTCTAGGCCTACTAGTTTCCGAGAAAATGAAAATAAACCAAATTATGCCATACTTTTAGCTGAAAATATGTATGTTATTGTGCGATGCACATATTTTTTCTCAAAAACGGTAAGTCTGGCGTGGTTTTGACCATAACAAGATTTGTAGAGGCATTCATTACGAACATTTTAAACCAAAAATCTTAATTCTAGGCCTACTAGTTTCCGAGAAAATGAAAATAAACCAAATTATGCCATACTTTTAGCTGAAAATATGTAAAAATATGTATGTTATTGTGCGATGCACATATTTTTTCTCAAAAACGGTAAGTCTGGCGTGGTTTTGACCATAACAAGATTTGTAGAGGCATTCATTACGAACATTTTAAACCAAAAATCTTAATTCTAGGCCTACTAGTTTCCGAGAAAATGAAAATAAACCAAATTATGCCATACTTTTAGCTGAAAATATGTATGTTATTGTGCGATGCACATATTTTTTCTCAAAAACGGTAAGTCTGGCGTGGTTTTGACCATAACAAGATTTGTAGAGGCATTCATTACGAACATTTTAAACCAAAAATCTTAATTCTAGGCCTACTAGTTTCCGAGAAAATGAAAATAAACCAAATTATGCCATACTTTTAGCTGAAAATATGTATGTTATTGTGCGATGCACATATTTTTTCTCAAAAACGGTAAGTCTGGCGTGGTTTTGACCATTACAAGATTTGTAGAGGCATTCATTACGAACATTTTAAACCAAAAATCTTAATTCTAGGCCTACTAGTTTCCGAGAAAATGAAAATAAACCAAATTATGCCATACTTTTAGCTGAAAATATGTATGTTATTGTGCGATGCACATATTTTTTCTCAAAAACGGTAAGTCTGGCGTGGTTTTGACCATAACAAGATTTGTAGAGGCATTCATTACGAACATTTTAAACCAAAAATCTTAATTCTAGGCCTACTAGTTTCCGAGAAAATGAAAATAAACCAAATTATGCCATACTTTTAGCTGAAAATATGTATGTTATTGTGCGATGCACATATTTTTTCTCAAAAACGGTAAGTCTGGCGTGGTTTTGACCATAACAAGATTTGTAGAGGCATTCATTACGAACATTTTAAACCAAAAATCTTAATTCTAGGCCTACTAGTTTCCGAGAAAATGAAAATAAACCAAATTATGCCATACTTTTAGCTGAAAATATGTATGTTATTGTGCGATGCACATATTTTTTCTCAAAAACGGTAAGTCTGGCGTGGTTTTGACCATAACAAGATTTGTAGAGGCATTCATTACGAACATTTTAAACCAAAAATCTTAATTCTAGGCCTACTAGTTTCCGAGAAAATGAAAATAAACCAAATTATGCCATACTTTTAGCTGAAAATACATATGTAAAAATATGTATGTTATTGTGCGTTGCACATCTTTAACCAAATTATGCCATACTTTTAGCTGAAAATATGTATGTTATTGTGCGATGCACATATTTTTTCTCAAAAACGGTAAGTCTGGCGTGGTTTTGACCATAACAAGATTTGTAGAGGCATTCATTACGAACATTTTAAACCAAAAATCTTAATTCTAGGCCTACTAGTTTCCGAGAAAATGAAAATAAACCAAATTATGCCATACTTTTAGCTGAAAATATGTAAAAATATGTATGTTATTGTGCGATGCACATATTTTTTCTCAAAAACGGTAAGTCTGGCGTGGTTTTGACCATAACAAGATTTGTAGAGGCATTCATTACGAACATTTTAAACCAAAAATCTTAATTCTAGGCCTACTAGTTTCCGAGAAAATGAAAATAAACCAAATTATGCCATACTTTTAGCTGAAAATATGTATGTTATTGTGCGATGCACATATTTTTTCTCAAAAACGGTAAGTCTGGCGTGGTTTTGACCGTAACAAGATTTGTAGAGGCATTCATTACGAACATTTTAAACCAAAAATCTTAATTCTAGGCCTACTAGTTTCCGAGAAAATGAAAATAAACCAAATTATGCCATACTTTTAGCTGAAAATATGTATGTTATTGTGCGATGCACATATTTTTTCTCAAAAACGGTAAGTCTGGCGTGGTTTTGACCATTACAAGATTTGTAGAGGCATTCATTACGAACATTTTAAACCAAAAATCTTAATTCTAGGCCTACTAGTTTCCGAGAAAATGAAAATAAACCAAATTATGCCATACTTTTAGCTGAAAATATGTATGTTATTGTGCGATGCACATATTTTTTCTCAAAAACGGTAAGTCTGGCGTGGTTTTGACCATAACAAGATTTGTAGAGGCATTCATTACGAACATTTTAAACCAAAAATCTTAATTCTAGGCCTACTAGTTTCCGAGAAAATGAAAATAAACCAAATTATGCCATACTTTTAGCTGAAAATACATATGTAAAAATATGTATGTTATTGTGCGTTGCACATATTTTTTCTCAAAAACGGTAAGTCTGGCGTGGTTTTGACCATAACAAGATTTGTAGAGGCATTCATTACGAACATTTTAAACCAAAAATCTTAATTCTAGGCCTACTAGTTTCCGAGAAAATGAAAATAAACCAAATTATGCCATACTTTTAGCTGAAAATATGTAAAAATATGTATGTTATTGTGCGTTGCACATATTTTTTCTCAAAAACGGTAAGTCTGGCGTGGTTTTGACCATAACAAGATTTGTAGAGGCATTCATTACGAACATTTTAAACCAAAAATCTTAATTCTAGGCCTACTAGTTTCCGAGAAAATGAAAATAAACCAAATTATGCCATACTTTTAGCTGAAAATATGTATGTTATTGTGCGATGCACATATTTTTTCTCAAAAACGGTAAGTCTGGCGTGGTTTTGACCATAACAAGATTTGTAGAGGCATTCATTACGAACATTTTAAACCAAAAATCTTAATTCTAGGCCTACTAGTTTCCGAGAAAATGAAAATAAACCAAATTATGCCATACTTTTAGCTGAAAATATGTATGTTATTGTGCGATGCACATATTTTTTCTCAAAAACGGTAAGTCTGGCGTGGTTTTGACCATAACAAGATTTGTAGAGGCATTCATTACGAACATTTTAAACCAAAAATCTTAATTCTAGGCCTACTAGTTTCCGAGAAAATGAAAATAAACCAAATTATGCCATACTTTTAGCTGAAAATATGTAAAAATATGTATGTTATTGTGCGTTGCACATATTTTTTCTCAAAAACGGTAAGTCTGGCGTGGTTTTGACCATAACAAGATTTGTAGAGGCATTCATTACGAACATTTTAAACCAAAAATCTTAATTCTAGGCCTACTAGTTTCCGAGAAAATGAAAATAAACCAAATTATGCCATACTTTTAGCTGAAAATATGTATGTTATTGTGCGATGCACATATTTTTTCTCAAAAACGGTAAGTCTGGCGTGGTTTTGACCATAACAAGATTTGTAGAGGCATTCATTACGAACATTTTAAACCAAAAATCTTAATTCTAGGCCTACTAGTTTCCGAGAAAATGAAAATAAACCAAATTATGCCATACTTTTAGCTGAAAATATGTAAAAATATGTATGTTATTGTGCGTTGCACATATTTTTTCTCAAAAACGGTAAGTCTGGCGTGGTTTTGACCATAACAAGATTTGTAGAGGCATTCATTACGAACATTTTAAACCAAAAATCTTAATTCTAGGCCTACTAGTTTCCGAGAAAATGAAAATAAACCAAATTATGCCATACTTTTAGCTGAAAATATGTAAAAATATGTATGTTATTGTGCGATGCACATATTTTTTCTCAAAAACGGTAAGTCTGGCGTGGTTTTGACCATAACAAGATTTGTAGAGGCATTCATTACGAACATTTTAAACCAAAAATCTTAATTCTAGGCCTACTAGTTTCCGAGAAAATGAAAATAAACCAAATTATGCCATACTTTTAGCTGAAAATATGTATGTTATTGTGCGATGCACATATTTTTTCTCAAAAACGGTAAGTCTGGCGTGGTTTTGACCATAACAAGATTTGTAGAGGCATTCATTACGAACATTTTAAACCAAAAATCTTAATTCTAGGCCTACTAGTTTCCGAGAAAATGAAAATAAACCAAATTATGCCATACTTTTAGCTGAAAATACATATGTAAAAATATGTATGTTATTGTGCGTTGCACATATTTTTTCTCAAAAACGGTAAGTCTGGCGTGGTTTTGACCATAACAAGATTTGTAGAGGCATTCATTACGAACATTTTAAACCAAAAATCTTAATTCTAGGCCTACTAGTTTCCGAGAAAATGAAAATAAACCAAATTATGCCATACTTTTAGCTGAAAATATGTATGTTATTGTGCGATGCACATATTTTTTCTCAAAAACGGTAAGTCTGGCGTGGTTTTGACCATAACAAGATTTGTAGAGGCATTCATTACGAACATTTTAAACCAAAAATCTTAATTCTAGGCCTACTAGTTTCCGAGAAAATGAAAATAAACCAAATTATGCCATACTTTTAGCTGAAAATATGTATGTTATTGTGCGATGCACATATTTTTTCTCAAAAACGGTAAGTCTGGCGTGGTTTTGACCATAACAAGATTTGTAGAGGCATTCATTACGAACATTTTAAACCAAAAATCTTAATTCTAGGCCTACTAGTTTCCGAGAAAATGAAAATAAACCAAATTATGCCATACTTTTAGCTGAAAATATGTAAAAATATGTATGTTATTGTGCGTTGCACATATTTTTTCTCAAAAACGGTAAGTCTGGCGTGGTTTTGACCATAACAAGATTTGTAGAGGCATTCATTACGAACATTTTAAACCAAAAATCTTAATTCTAGGCCTACTAGTTTCCGAGAAAATGAAAATAAACCAAATTATGCCATACTTTTAGCTGAAAATATGTATGTTATTGTGCGATGCACATATTTTTTCTCAAAAACGGTAAGTCTGGCGTGGTTTTGACCATAACAAGATTTGTAGAGGCATTCATTACGAACATTTTAAACCAAAAATCTTAATTCTAGGCCTACTAGTTTCCGAGAAAATGAAAATAAACCAAATTATGCCATACTTTTAGCTGAAAATATGTAAAAATATGTATGTTATTGTGCGTTGCACATATTTTTTCTCAAAAACGGTAAGTCTGGCGTGGTTTTGACCATAACAAGATTTGTAGAGGCATTCATTACGAACATTTTAAACCAAAAATCTTAATTCTAGGCCTACTAGTTTCCGAGAAAATGAAAATAAACCAAATTATGCCATACTTTTAGCTGAAAATATGTAAAAATATGTATGTTATTGTGCGATGCACATATTTTTTCTCAAAAACGGTAAGTCTGGCGTGGTTTTGACCATAACAAGATTTGTAGAGGCATTCATTACGAACATTTTAAACCAAAAATCTTAATTCTAGGCCTACTAGTTTCCGAGAAAATGAAAATAAACCAAATTATGCCATACTTTTAGCTGAAAATATGTATGTTATTGTGCGATGCACATATTTTTTCTCAAAAACGGTAAGTCTGGCGTGGTTTTGACCATAACAAGATTTGTAGAGGCATTCATTACGAACATTTTAAACCAAAAATCTTAATTCTAGGCCTACTAGTTTCCGAGAAAATGAAAATAAACCAAATTATGCCATACTTTTAGCTGAAAATACATATGTAAAAATATGTATGTTATTGTGCGTTGCACATATTTTTTCTCAAAAACGGTAAGTCTGGCGTGGTTTTGACCATAACAAGATTTGTAGAGGCATTCATTACGAACATTTTAAACCAAAAATCTTAATTCTAGGCCTACTAGTTTCCGAGAAAATGAAAATAAACCAAATTATGCCATACTTTTAGCTGAAAATATGTATGTTATTGTGCGATGCACATATTTTTTCTCAAAAACGGTAAGTCTGGCGTGGTTTTGACCATAACAAGATTTGTAGAGGCATTCATTACGAACATTTTAAACCAAAAATCTTAATTCTAGGCCTACTAGTTTCCGAGAAAATGAAAATAAACCAAATTATGCCATACTTTTAGCTGAAAATATGTATGTTATTGTGCGATGCACATATTTTTTCTCAAAAACGGTAAGTCTGGCGTGGTTTTGACCATAACAAGATTTGTAGAGGCATTCATTACGAACATTTTAAACCAAAAATCTTAATTCTAGGCCTACTAGTTTCCGAGAAAATGAAAATAAACCAAATTATGCCATACTTTTAGCTGAAAATATGTATGTTATTGTGCGATGCACATATTTTTTCTCAAAAACGGTAAGTCTGGCGTGGTTTTGACCATAACAAGATTTGTAGAGGCATTCATTACGAACATTTTAAACCAAAAATCTTAATTCTAGGCCTACTAGTTTCCGAGAAAATGAAAATAAACCAAATTATGCCATACTTTTAGCTGAAAATATGTAAAAATATGTATGTTATTGTGCGTTGCACATATTTTTTCTCAAAAACGGTAAGTCTGGCGTGGTTTTGACCATAACAAGATTTGTAGAGGCATTCATTACGAACATTTTAAACCAAAAATCTTAATTCTAGGCCTACTAGTTTCCGAGAAAATGAAAATAAACCAAATTATGCCATACTTTTAGCTGAAAATATGTATGTTATTGTGCGATGCACATATTTTTTCTCAAAAACGGTAAGTCTGGCGTGGTTTTGACCATAACAAGATTTGTAGAGGCATTCATTACGAACATTTTAAACCAAAAATCTTAATTCTAGGCCTACTAGTTTCCGAGAAAATGAAAATAAACCAAATTATGCCATACTTTTAGCTGAAAATATGTATGTTATTGTGCGATGCACATATTTTTTCTCAAAAACGGTAAGTCTGGCGTGGTTTTGACCATAACAAGATTTGTAGAGGCATTCATTACGAACATTTTAAACCAAAAATCTTAATTCTAGGCCTACTAGTTTCCGAGAAAATGAAAATAAACCAAATTATGCCATACTTTTAGCTGAAAATATGTAAAAATATGTATGTTATTGTGCGTTGCACATATTTTTTCTCAAAAACGGTAAGTCTGGCGTGGTTTTGACCATAACAAGATTTGTAGAGGCATTCATTACGAACATTTTAAACCAAAAATCTTAATTCTAGGCCTACTAGTTTCCGAGAAAATGAAAATAAACCAAATTATGCCATACTTTTAGCTGAAAATATGTATGTTATTGTGCGATGCACATATTTTTTCTCAAAAACGGTAAGTCTGGCGTGGTTTTGACCATAACAAGATTTGTAGAGGCATTCATTACGAACATTTTAAACCAAAAATCTTAATTCTAGGCCTACTAGTTTCCGAGAAAATGAAAATAAACCAAATTATGCCATACTTTTAGCTGAAAATATGTATGTTATTGTGCGATGCACATATTTTTTCTCAAAAACGGTAAGTCTGGCGTGGTTTTGACCATAACAAGATTTGTAGAGGCATTCATTACGAACATTTTAAACCAAAAATCTTAATTCTAGGCCTACTAGTTTCCGAGAAAATGAAAATAAACCAAATTATGCCATACTTTTAGCTGAAAATATGTAAAAATATGTATGTTATTGTGCGATGCACATATTTTTTCTCAAAAACGGTAAGTCTGGCGTGGTTTTGACCATAACAAGATTTGTAGAGGCATTCATTACGAACATTTTAAACCAAAAATCTTAATTCTAGGCCTACTAGTTTCCGAGAAAATGAAAATAAAAAAAATTATGCCATATTTTTAGCTGAAAATATGTATGTTATTGTGCGATGCACATATTTTTTCTCAAAAACGGTAAGTCTGGCGTGGTTTTGACCATAACAAGATTTGTAGAGGCATTCATTACGAACATTTTAAACCAAAAATCTTAATTCTAGGCCTACTAGTTTCCGAGAAAATGAAAATAAACCAAATTATGCCATACTTTTAGCTGAAAATATGTATGTTATTGTGCGATGCACATATTTTTTCTCAAAAACGGTAAGTCTGGCGTGGTTTTGACCATAACAAGATTTGTAGAGGCATTCATTACGAACATTTTAAACCAAAAATCTTAATTCTAGGCCTACTAGTTTCCGAGAAAATGAAAATAAACCAAATTATGCCATACTTTTAGCTGAAAATATGTATGTTATTGTGCGATGCACATATTTTTTCTCAAAAACGGTAAGTCTGGCGTGGTTTTGACCATAACAAGATTTGTAGAGGCATTCATTACGAACATTTTAAACCAAAAATCTTAATTCTAGGCCTACTAGTTTCCGAGAAAATGAAAATAAACCAAATTATGCCATACTTTTAGCTGAAAATATGTAAAAATATGTATGTTATTGTGCGTTGCACATATTTTTTCTCAAAAACGGTAAGTCTGGCGTGGTTTTGACCATAACAAGATTTGTAGAGGCATTCATTACGAACATTTTAAACCAAAAATCTTAATTCTAGGCCTACTAGTTTCCGAGAAAATGAAAATAAACCAAATTATGCCATATTTTCAGCTAAAAGTATGTATGTTATTGTGCGATGCACATATTTTTTCTCAAAAACGGTAAGTCTGGCGTGGTTTTGACCATAACAAGATTTGTAGAGGCATTCATTACGAACATTTTAAACCAAAAATCTTAATTCTAGGCCTACTAGTTTCCGAGAAAATGAAAATAAACCAAATTATGCCATACTTTTAGCTGAAAATATGTATGTTATTGTGCGATGCACATATTTTTTCTCAAAAACGGTAAGTCTGGCGTGGTTTTGACCATAACAAGATTTGTAGAGGCATTCATTACGAACATTTTAAACCAAAAATCTTAATTCTAGGCCTACTAGTTTCCGAGAAAATGAAAATAAACCAAATTATGCCATACTTTTAGCTGAAAATATGTAAAAATATGTATGTTATTGTGCGTTGCACATATTTTTTCTCAAAAACGGTAAGTCTGGCGTGGTTTTGACCATAACAAGATTTGTAGAGGCATTCATTACGAACATTTTAAACCAAAAATCTTAATTCTAGGCCTACTAGTTTCCGAGAAAATGAAAATAAACCAAATTATGCCATACTTTTAGCTGAAAATATGTATGTTATTGTGCGATGCACATATTTTTTCTCAAAAACGGTAAGTCTGGCGTGGTTTTGACCATAACAAGATTTGTAGAGGCATTCATTACGAACATTTTAAACCAAAAATCTTAATTCTAGGCCTACTAGTTTCCGAGAAAATGAAAATAAACCAAATTATGCCATACTTTTAGCTGAAAATATGTATGTTATTGTGCGATGCACATATTTTTTCTCAAAAACGGTAAGTCTGGCGTGGTTTTGACCATAACAAGATTTGTAGAGGCATTCATTACGAACATTTTAAACCAAAAATCTTAATTCTAGGCCTACTAGTTTCCGAGAAAATGAAAATAAACCAAATTATGCCATACTTTTAGCTGAAAATATGTATGTTATTGTGCGATGCACATATTTTTTCTCAAAAACGGTAAGTCTGGCGTGGTTTTGACCATAACAAGATTTGTAGAGGAATTCATTACGAACATTTTAAACCAAAAATCTTAATTCTAGGCCTACTAGTTTCCGAGAAAATGAAAATAAACCAAATTATGCCATACTTTTAGCTGAAAATATGTAAAAATATGTATGTTATTGTGCGTTGCACATATTTTTTCTCAAAAACGGTAAGTCTGGCGTGGTTTTGACCATAACAAGATTTGTAGAGGCATTCATTACGAACATTTTAAACCAAAAATCTTAATTCTAGGCCTACTAGTTTCCGAGAAAATGAAAATAAACCAAATTATGCCATACTTTTAGCTGAAAATATGTAAAAATATGTATGTTATTGTGCGTTGCACATATTTTTTCTCAAAAACGGTAAGTCTGGCGTGGTTTTGACCATAACAAGATTTGTAGAGGCATTCATTACGAACATTTTAAACCAAAAATCTTAATTCTAGGCCTACTAGTTTCCGAGAAAATGAAAATAAACCAAATTATGCCATACTTTTAGCTGAAAATATGTATGTTATTGTGCGATGCACATATTTTTTCTCAAAAACGGTAAGTCTGGCGTGGTTTTGACCATAACAAGATTTGTAGAGGCATTCATTACGAACATTTTAAACCAAAAATCTTAATTCTAGGCCTACTAGTTTCCGAGAAAATGAAAATAAACCAAATTATGCCATACTTTTAGCTGAAAATATGTATGTTATTGTGCGATGCACATATTTTTTCTCAAAAACGGTAAGTCTGGCGTGGTTTTGACCATAACAAGATTTGTAGAGGCATTCATTACGAACATTTTAAACCAAAAATCTTAATTCTAGGCCTACTAGTTTCCGAGAAAATGAAAATAAACCAAATTATGCCATACTTTTAGCTGAAAATATGTATGTTATTGTGCGATGCACATATTTTTTCTCAAAAACGGTAAGTCTGGCGTGGTTTTGACCATAACAAGATTTGTAGAGGCATTCATTACGAACATTTTAAACCAAAAATCTTAATTCTAGGCCTACTAGTTTCCGAGAAAATGAAAATAAACCAAATTATGCCATACTTTTAGCTGAAAATATGTATGTTATTGTGCGATGCACATATTTTTTCTCAAAAACGGTAAGTCTGGCGTGGTTTTGACCATAACAAGATTTGTAGAGGCATTCATTACGAACATTTTAAACCAAAAATCTTAATTCTAGGCCTACTAGTTTCCGAGAAAATGAAAATAAACCAAATTATGCCATACTTTTAGCTGAAAATATGTATGTTATTGTGCGATGCACATATTTTTTCTCAAAAACGGTAAGTCTGGCGTGGTTTTGACCGTAACAAGATTTGTAGAGGCATTCATTACGAACATTTTAAACCAAAAATCTTAATTCTAGGCCTACTAGTTTCCGAGAAAATGAAAATAAACCAAATTATGCCATACTTTTAGCTGAAAATATGTATGTTATTGTGCGATGCACATATTTTTTCTCAAAAACGGTAAGTCTGGCGTGGTTTTGACCATAACAAGATTTGTAGAGGCATTCATTACGAACATTTTAAACCAAAAATCTTAATTCTAGGCCTACTAGTTTCCGAGAAAATGAAAATAAACCAAATTATGCCATACTTTTAGCTGAAAATATGTATGTTATTGTGCGATGCACATATTTTTTCTCAAAAACGGTAAGTCTGGCGTGGTTTTGACCATAACAAGATTTGTAGAGGCATTCATTACGAACATTTTAAACCAAAAATCTTAATTCTAGGCCTAATAGTTTCCGAGAAAATGAAAATAAACCAAATTATGCCATACTTTTAGCTGAAAATATGTAAAAATATGTATGTTATTGTGCGATGCACATATTTTTTCTCAAAAACGGTAAGTCTGGCGTGGTTTTGACCATAACAAGATTTGTAGAGGCATTCATTACGAACATTTTAAACCAAAAATCTTAATTCTAGGCCTACTAGTTTCCGAGAAAATGAAAATAAACCAAATTATGCCATACTTTTAGCTGAAAATATGTATGTTATTGTGCGATGCACATATTTTTTCTCAAAAACGGTAAGTCTGGCGTGGTTTTGACCATAACAAGATTTTTAGAGGCATTCATTACGAACATTTTAAACCAAAAATCTTAATTCTAGGCCTACTAGTTTCCGAGAAAATGAAAATAAACCAAATTATGCCATACTTTTAGCTGAAAATATGTATGTTATTGTGCGATGCACATATTTTTTCTCAATAACGGTAAGTCTGGCGTGGTTTTGACCATAACAAGATTTGTAGAGGCATTCATTACGAACATTTTAAACCAAAAATCTTAATTCTAGGCCTACTAGTTTCCGAGAAAATGAAAATAAACCAAATTATGCCATACTTTTAGCTGAAAATATGTATGTTATTGTGCGATGCACATATTTTTTCTCAAAAACGGTAAGTCTGGCGTGGTTTTGACCATAACAAGATTTGTAGAGGCATTCATTACGAACATTTTAAACCAAAAATCTTAATTCTAGGCCTACTAGTTTCCGAGAAAATGAAAATAAACCAAATTATGCCATACTTTTAGCTGAAAATATGTAAAAATATGTATGTTATTGTGCGTTGCACATATTTTTTCTCAAAAACGGTAAGTCTGGCGTGGTTTTGACCATAACAAGATTTGTAGAGGCATTCATTACGAACATTTTAAACCAAAAATCTTAATTCTAGGCCTACTAGTTTCCGAGAAAATGAAAATAAACCAAATTATGCCATACTTTTAGCTGAAAATATGTAAAAATATGTATGTTATTGTGCGTTGCACATATTTTTTCTCAAAAACGGTAAGTCTGGCGTGGTTTTGACCATAACAAGATTTGTAGAGGCATTCATTACGAACATTTTAAACCAAAAATCTTAATTCTAGGCCTACTAGTTTCCGAGAAAATGAAAATAAACCAAATTATGCCATACTTTTAGCTGAAAATATGTATGTTATTGTGCGATGCACATATTTTTTCTCAAAAACGGTAAGTCTGGCGTGGTTTTGACCATAACAAGATTTGTAGAGGCATTCATTACGAACATTTTAAACCAAAAATCTTAATTCTAGGCCTACTAGTTTCCGAGAAAATGAAAATAAACCAAATTATGCCATACTTTTAGCTGAAAATATGTATGTTATTGTGCGATGCACATATTTTTTCTCAAAAACGGTAAGTCTGGCGTGGTTTTGACCATAACAAGATTTGTAGAGGCATTCATTACGAACATTTTAAACCAAAAATCTTAATTCTAGGCCTACTAGTTTCCGAGAAAATGAAAATAAACCAAATTATGCCATACTTTTAGCTGAAAATATGTATGTTATTGTGCGATGCACATATTTTTTCTCAAAAACGGTAAGTCTGGCGTGGTTTTGACCATAACAAGATTTGTAGAGGCATTCATTACGAACATTTTAAACCAAAAATCTTAATTCTAGGCCTACTAGTTTCCGAGAAAATGAAAATAAACCAAATTATGCCATACTTTTAGCTGAAAATATGTATGTTATTGTGCGATGCACATATTTTTTCTCAAAAACGGTAAGTCTGGCGTGGTTTTGACCATAACAAGATTTGTAGAGGCATTCATTACGAACATTTTAAACCAAAAATCTTAATTCTAGGCCTACTAGTTTCCGAGAAAATGAAAATAAACCAAATTATGCCATACTTTTAGCTGAAAATATGTATGTTATTGTGCGTTGCACATATTTTTTCTCAAAAACGGTAAGTCTGGCGTGGTTTTGACCATAACAAGATTTGTAGAGGCATTCATTACGAACATTTTAAACCAAAAATCTTAATTCTAGGCCTACTAGTTTCCGAGAAAATGAAAATAAACCAAATTATGCCATACTTTTAGCTGAAAATATGTATGTTATTGTGCGATGCACATATTTTTTCTCAAAAACGGTAAGTCTGGCGTGGTTTTGACCATAACAAGATTTGTAGAGGCATTCATTACGAACATTTTAAACCAAAAATCTTAATTCTAGGCCTACTAGTTTCCGAGAAAATGAAAATAAACCAAATTATGCCATACTTTTAGCTGAAAATATGTATGTTATTGTGCGATGCACATATTTTTTCTCAAAAACGGTAAGTCTGGCGTGGTTTTGACCATAACAAGATTTGTAGAGGCATTCATTACGAACATTTTAAACCAAAAATCTTAATTCTAGGCCTACTAGTTTCCGAGAAAATGAAAATAAACCAAATTATGCCATACTTTTAGCTGAAAATATGTATGTTATTGTGCGATGCACATATTTTTTCTCAAAAACGGTAAGTCTGGCGTGGTTTTGACCATAACAAGATTTGTAGAGGCATTCATTACGAACATTTTAAACCAAAAATCTTAATTCTAGGCCTACTAGTTTCCGAGAAAATGAAAATAAACCAAATTATGCCATACTTTTAGCTGAAAATATGTATGTTATTGTGCGATGCACATATTTTTTCTCAAAAACGGTAAGTCTGGCGTGGTTTTGACCATAACAAGATTTGTAGAGGCATTCATTACGAACATTTTAAACCAAAAATCTTAATTCTAGGCCTACTAGTTTCCGAGAAAATGAAAATAAACCAAATTATGCCATACTTTTAGCTGAAAATATGTATGTTATTGTGCGATGCACATATTTTTTCTCAAAAACGGTAAGTCTGGCGTGGTTTTGACCATAACAAGATTTGTAGAGGCATTCATTACGAACATTTTAAACCAAAAATCTTAATTCTAGGCCTACTAGTTTCCGAGAAAATGAAAATAAACCAAATTATGCCATACTTTTAGCTGAAAATATGTATGTTATTGTGCGATGCACATATTTTTTCTCAAAAACGGTAAGTCTGGCGTGGTTTTGACCATAACAAGATTTGTAGAGGCATTCATTACGAACATTTTAAACCAAAAATCTTAATTCTAGGCCTACTAGTTTCCGAGAAAATGAAAATAAACCAAATTATGCCATACTTTTAGCTGAAAATATGTATGTTATTGTGCGATGCACATATTTTTTCTCAATAACGGTAAGTCTGGCGTGGTTTTGACCATAACAAGATTTGTAGAGGCATTCATTACGAACATTTTAAACCAAAAATCTTAATTCTAGGCCTACTAGTTTCCGAGAAAATGAAAATAAACCAAATTATGCCATACTTTTAGCTGAAAATATGTATGTTATTGTGCGATGCACATATTTTTTCTCAAAAACGGTAAGTCTGGCGTGGTTTTGACCATAACAAGATTTGTAGAGGCATTCATTACGAACATTTTAAACCAAAAATCTTAATTCTAGGCCTACTAGTTTCCGAGAAAATGAAAATAAACCAAATTATGCCATACTTTTAGCTGAAAATATGTATGTTATTGTGCGATGCACATATTTTTTCTCAAAAACGGTAAGTCTGGCGTGGTTTTGACCATAACAAGATTTGTAGAGGCATTCATTACGAACATTTTAAACCAAAAATCTTAATTCTAGGCCTACTAGTTTCCGAGAAAATGAAAATAAACCAAATTATGCCATACTTTTAGCTGAAAATATGTATGTTATTGTGCGATGCACATATTTTTTCTCAAAAACGGTAAGTCTGGCGTGGTTTTGACCATAACAAGATTTGTAGAGGCATTCATTACGAACATTTTAAACCAAAAATCTTAATTCTAGGCCTACTAGTTTCCGAGAAAATGAAAATAAACCAAATTATGCCATACTTTTAGCTGAAAATATGTATGTTATTGTGCGATGCACATATTTTTTCTCAAAAACGGTAAGTCTGGCGTGGTTTTGACCATAACAAGATTTGTAGAGGCATTCATTACGAACATTTTAAACCAAAAATCTTAATTCTAGGCCTACTAGTTTCCGAGAAAATGAAAATAAACCAAATTATGCCATACTTTTAGCTGAAAATATGTATGTTATTGTGCGATGCACATATTTTTTCTCAAAAACGGTAAGTCTGGCGTGGTTTTGACCATAACAAGATTTGTAGAGGCATTCATTACGAACATTTTAAACCAAAAATCTTAATTCTAGGCCTACTAGTTTCCGAGAAAATGAAAATAAACCAAATTATGCCATACTTTTAGCTGAAAATATGTATGTTATTGTGCGATGCACATATTTTTTCTCAAAAACGGTAAGTCTGGCGTGGTTTTGACCATAACAAGATTTGTAGAGGCATTCATTACGAACATTTTAAACCAAAAATCTTAATTCTAGGCCTACTAGTTTCCGAGAAAATGAAAATAAACCAAATTATGCCATACTTTTAGCTGAAAATATGTATGTTATTGTGCGATGCACATATTTTTTCTCAAAAACGGTAAGTCTGGCGTGGTTTTGACCATAACAAGATTTGTAGAGGCATTCATTACGAACATTTTAAACCAAAAATCTTAATTCTAGGCCTACTAGTTTCCGAGAAAATGAAAATAAACCAAATTATGCCATACTTTTAGCTGAAAATATGTATGTTATTGTGCGATGCACATATTTTTTCTCAATAACGGTAAGTCTGGCGTGGTTTTGACCATAACAAGATTTGTAGAGGCATTCATTACGAACATTTTAAACCAAAAATCTTAATTCTAGGCCTACTAGTTTCCGAGAAAATGAAAATAAACCAAATTATGCCATACTTTTAGCTGAAAATATGTATGTTATTGTGCGATGCACATATTTTTTCTCAAAAACGGTAAGTCTGGCGTGGTTTTGACCATAACAAGATTTGTAGAGGCATTCATTACGAACATTTTAAACCAAAAATCTTAATTCTAGGCCTACTAGTTTCCGAGAAAATGAAAATAAACCAAATTATGCCATACTTTTAGCTGAAAATATGTATGTTATTGTGCGATGCACATATTTTTTCTCAAAAACGGTAAGTCTGGCGTGGTTTTGACCATAACAAGATTTGTAGAGGCATTCATTACGAACATTTTAAACCAAAAATCTTAATTCTAGGCCTACTAGTTTCCGAGAAAATGAAAATAAACCAAATTATGCCATACTTTTAGCTGAAAATATGTATGTTATTGTGCGATGCACATATTTTTTCTCAAAAACGGTAAGTCTGGCGTGGTTTTGACCATAACAAGATTTGTAGAGGCATTCATTACGAACATTTTAAACCAAAAATCTTAATTCTAGGCCTACTAGTTTCCGAGAAAATGAAAATAAACCAAATTATGCCATACTTTTAGCTGAAAATATGTATGTTATTGTGCGATGCACATATTTTTTCTCAAAAACGGTAAGTCTGGCGTGGTTTTGACCATAACAAGATTTGTAGAGGCATTCATTACGAACATTTTAAACCAAAAATCTTAATTCTAGGCCTACTAGTTTCCGAGAAAATGAAAATAAACCAAATTATGCCATACTTTTAGCTGAAAATATGTATGTTATTGTGCGATGCACATATTTTTTCTCAAAAACGGTAAGTCTGGCGTGGTTTTGACCATAACAAGATTTGTAGAGGCATTCATTACGAACATTTTAAACCAAAAATCTTAATTCTAGGCCTACTAGTTTCCGAGAAAATGAAAATAAACCAAATTATGCCATACTTTTAGCTGAAAATATGTATGTTATTGTGCGATGCACATATTTTTTCTCAAAAACGGTAAGTCTGGCGTGGTTTTGACCATAACAAGATTTGTAGAGGCATTCATTACGAACATTTTAAACCAAAAATCTTAATTCTAGGCCTACTAGTTTCCGAGAAAATGAAAATAAACCAAATTATGCCATACTTTTAGCTGAAAATATGTATGTTATTGTGCGATGCACATATTTTTTCTCAAAAACGGTAAGTCAGGCGTGGTTTTGACCATAACAAGATTTGTAGAGGCATTCATTACGAACATTTTAAACCAAAAATCTTAATTCTAGGCCTACTAGTTTCCGAGAAAATGAAAATAAACCAAATTATGCCATACTTTTAGCTGAAAATATGTAAAAATATGTATGTTATTGTGCGTTGCACATATTTTTTCTCAAAAACGGTAAGTCTGGCGTGGTTTTGACCATAACAAGATTTGTAGAGGCATTCATTACGAACATTTTAAACCAAAAATCTTAATTCTAGGCCTACTAGTTTCCGAGAAAATGAAAATAAACCAAATTATGCCATACTTTTAGCTGAAAATATGTATGTTATTGTGCGATGCACATATTTTTTCTCAAAAACGGTAAGTCTGGCGTGGTTTTGACCATAACAAGATTTGTAGAGGCATTCATTACGAACATTTTAAACCAAAAATCTTAATTCTAGGCCTACTAGTTTCCGAGAAAATGAAAATAAACCAAATTATGCCATACTTTTAGCTGAAAATATGTAAAAATATGTATGTTATTGTGCGTTGCACATATTTTTTCTCAAAAACGGTAAGTCTGGCGTGGTTTTGACCATAACAAGATTTGTAGAGGCATTCATTACGAACATTTTAAACCAAAAATCTTAATTCTAGGCCTGTTAGTTTCCGAGAAAATGAAAATAAACCAAATTATGCCATACTTTTAGCTGAAAATATGTATGTTATTGTGCGATGCACATATTTTTTCTCAAAAACGGTAAGTCTGGCGTGGTTTTGACCATAACAAGATTTGTAGAGGCATTCATTACGAACATTTTAAACCAAAAATCTTAATTCTAGGCCTACTAGTTTCCGAGAAAATGAAAATAAACCAAATTATGCCATACTTTTAGCTGAAAATATGTAAAAATATGTATGTTATTGTGCGTTGCACATATTTTTTCTCAAAAACGGTAAGTCTGGCGTGGTTTTGACCATAACAAGATTTGTAGAGGCATTCATTACGAACATTTTAAACCAAAAATCTTAATTCTAGGCCTACTAGTTTCCGAGAAAATGAAAATAAACCAAATTATGCCATACTTTTAGCTGAAAATATGTAAAAATATGTATGTTATTGTGCGTTGCACATATTTTTTCTCAAAAACGGTAAGTCTGGCGTGGTTTTGACCATAACAAGATTTGTAGAGGCATTCATTACGAACATTTTAAACCAAAAATCTTAATTCTAGGCCTACTAGTTTCCGAGAAAATGAAAATAAACCAAATTATGCCATACTTTTAGCTGAAAATATGTATGTTATTGTGCGATGCACATATTTTTTCTCAAAAACGGTAAGTCTGGCGTGGTTTTGACCATAACAAGATTTGTAGAGGCATTCATTACGAACATTTTAAACCAAAAATCTTAATTCTAGGCCTACTAGTTTCCGAGAAAATGAAAATAAACCAAATTATGCCATACTTTTAGCTGAAAATATGTATGTTATTGTGCGATGCACATATTTTTTCTCAAAAACGGTAAGTCTGGCGTGGTTTTGACCATAACAAGATTTGTAGAGGCATTCATTACGAACATTTTAAACCAAAAATCTTAATTCTAGGCCTACTAGTTTCCGAGAAAATGAAAATAAACCAAATTATGCCATACTTTTAGCTGAAAATATGTATGTTATTGTGCGATGCACATATTTTTTCTCAAAAACGGTAAGTCTGGCGTGGTTTTGACCATAACAAGATTTGTAGAGGCATTCATTACGAACATTTTAAACCAAAAATCTTAATTCTAGGCCTACTAGTTTCCGAGAAAATGAAAATAAACCAAATTATGCCATACTTTTAGCTGAAAATATGTAAAAATATGTATGTTATTGTGCGTTGCACATATTTTTTCTCAAAAACGGTAAGTCTGGCGTGGTTTTGACCATAACAAGATTTGTAGAGGCACTCATTACGAACATTTTAAACCAAAAATCTTAATTCTAGGCCTGCTAGTTTCCGAGAAAATGAAAATAAACCAAATTATGCCATACTTTTAGCTGAAAATATGTATGTTATTGTGCGATGCACATATTTTTTCTCAAAAACGGTAAGTCTGGCGTGGTTTTGACCATAACAAGATTTGTAGAGGCATTCATTACGAACATTTTAAACCAAAAATCTTAATTCTAGGCCTACTAGTTTCCGAGAAAATGAAAATAAACCAAATTATGCCATACTTTTAGCTGAAAATATGTAAAAATATGTATGTTATTGTGCGTTGCACATATTTTTTCTCAAAAACGGTAAGTCTGGCGTGGTTTTGACCATAACAAGATTTGTAGAGGCATTCATTACGAACATTTTAAACCAAAAATCTTAATTCTAGGCCTACTAGTTTCCGAGAAAATGAAAATAAACCAAATTATGCCATACTTTTAGCTGAAAATATGTAAAAATATGTATGTTATTGTGCGTTGCACATATTTTTTCTCAAAAACGGTAAGTCTGGCGTGGTTTTGACCATAACAAGATTTGTAGAGGCATTCATTACGAACATTTTAAACCAAAAATCTTAATTCTAGGCCTACTAGTTTCCGAGAAAATGAAAATAAACCAAATTATGCCATACTTTTAGCTGAAAATATGTATGTTATTGTGCGATGCACATATTTTTTCTCAAAAACGGTAAGTCTGGCGTGGTTTTGACCATAACAAGATTTGTAGAGGCATTCATTACGAACATTTTAAACCAAAAATCTTAATTCTAGGCCTACTAGTTTCCGAGAAAATGAAAATAAACCAAATTATGCCATACTTTTAGCTGAAAATATGTATGTTATTGTGCGATGCACATATTTTTTCTCAAAAACGGTAAGTCTGGCGTGGTTTTGACCATAACAAGATTTGTAGAGGCATTCATTACGAACATTTTAAACCAAAAATCTTAATTCTAGGCCCTACTAGTTTCCGAGAAAATGAAAATAAACCAAATTATGCCATACTTTTAGCTGAAAAATATGTATGTTATTGTGCGATGCACATATTTTTTCTCAAAAACGGTAAGTCTGGCGTGGTTTTGACCATAACAAGATTTGTAGAGGCATTCATTACGAACATTTTAAACCAAAAATCTTAATTCTAGGCCTACTAGTTTCCGAGAAAATGAAAATAAACCAAATTATGCCATACTTTTAGCTGAAAATATGTAAAAATATGTATGTTATTGTGCGTTGCACATATTTTTTCTCAAAAACGGTAAGTCTGGCGTGGTTTTGACCATAACAAGATTTGTAGAGGCATTCATTACGAACATTTTAAACCAAAAATCTTAATTCTAGGCCTACTAGTTTCCGAGAAAATGAAAATAAACCAAATTATGCCATACTTTTAGCTGAAAATATGTATGTTATTGTGCGATGCACATATTTTTCTCAAAAACGGTAAGTCTGGCGTGGTTTTGACCATAACAAGATTTGTAGAGGCATTCATTACGAACATTTTAAACCAAAAATCTTAATTCTAGGCCTACTAGTTTCCGAGAAAATGAAAATAAACCAAATTATGCCATACTTTTAGCTGAAAATATGTATGTTATTGTGCGATGCACATATTTTTTCTCAAAACGGTAAGTCTGGCGTGGTTTTGACCATAACAAGATTTGTAGAGGCATTCATTACGAACATTTTAAACCAAAAATCTTAATTCTAGGCCTACTAGTTTCCGCGAAAATGAAAATAAACCAAATTATGCCATACTTTTAGCTGAAAATATGTATGTTATTGTGCGATGCACATATTTTTTCTCAAAAACGGTAAGTCTGGCGTGGTTTTGACCATAACAAGATTTGTAGAGGCATTCATTACGAACATTTAAACCAAAAATCTTAATTCTAGGCCTACTAGTTTCCGAGAAAATGAAAATAAACCAAATTATGCCATACTTTTAGCTGAAAATATGTAAAAATATGTATGTTATTGTGCGTTGCACATATTTTTTCTCAAAAACGGTAAGTCTGGCGTGGTTTTGACCATAACAAGATTTGTAGAGGCATTCATTACGAACATTTTAAACCAAAAATCTTAATTCTAGGCCTACTAGTTTCCGAGAAAATGAAAATAAACCAAATTATGCCATACTTTTAGCTGAAAATATGTATGTTATTGTGCGATGCACATATTTTTTCTCAAAAACGGTAAGTCTGGCGTGGTTTTGACCATAACAAGATTGTAGAGGCATTCATTACGAACATTTTAAACCAAAAATCTTATTCTAGGCCTACTAGTTTCCGAGAAAATGAAAATAAACCAAATTATGCCATACTTTTAGCTGAAAATATGTATGTTATTGTGCGATGCACATATTTTTTCTCAAAAACGGTAAGTCTGGCGTGGTTTTGACCATAACAAGATTTGTAGAGGCATTCATTACGAACATTTTAAACCAAAAATCTTAATTCTAGGCCTACTAGTTTCCGAGAAAATGAAAATAAACCAAATTATGCCATACTTTTAGCTGAAAATATGTATGTTATTGTGCGATGCACATATTTTTTCTCAAAACGGTAAGTCTGGCGTGGTTTTGACCATAACAAGATTTGTAGAGGCGCATTCATTACGAACATTTTAAACCAAAAATCTTTATTCTAGGCCTACTAGTTTCCGAGAAAATGAAAATAAACCAAATTATGCCATACTTTTAGCTGAAAATATGTAAAAATATGTATGTTATTGTGCGTTGCACATATTTTTTCTCAAAAACGGTAAGTCTGGCGTGGTTTTGACCATAACAAGATTTGTAGAGGCATTCATTACGAACATTTTAAACCAAAAATCTTAATTCTAGGCCTACTAGTTTCCGAGAAAATGAAAATAAACCAAATTATGCCATACTTTTAGCTGAAAATATGTATGTTATTGTGCGATGCACATATTTTTTCTCAAAAACGGTAAGTCTGGCGTGGTTTTGACCATAACAAGATTTGTAGAGGCATTCATTACGAACATTTTAAACCAAAAATCTTAATTCTAGGCCTACTAGTTTCCGAGAAAATGAAAATAAACCAAATTATGCCATACTTTTAGCTGAAAATATGTAAAAATATGTATGTTATTGTGCGTTGCACATATTTTTTCTCAAAAACGGTAAGTCTGGCGTGGTTTTGACCATAACAAGATTTGTAGAGGCATTCATTACGAACATTTTAAACCAAAAATCTTAATTCTAGGCCTACTAGTTTCCGAGAAAATGAAAATAAACCAAATTATGCCATACTTTTAGCTGAAAATATGTAAAAATATGTATGTTATTGTGCGTTGCACATATTTTTTCTCAAAAACGGTAAGTCTGGCGTGGTTTTGACCATAACAAGATTTGTAGAGGCATTCATTACGAACATTTTAACCAAAAATCTTAATTCTAGGCCTACTAGTTTCCGAGAAAATGAAAATAAACAAATTATGCCATACTTTTAGCTGAAAATATGTATGTTATTGTGCGATGCACATATTTTTTCTCAAAAACGGTAAGTCTGGCGTGGTTTTGACCATAACAAGATTTGTAGAGGCATCATTACGAACATTTTAAACCAAAAATCTTAATTCTAGGCCTACTAGTTTCCGAGAAAATGAAAATAAACCAAATTATGCCATACTTTTAGCTGAAAATATGTATGTTATTGTGCGATGCACATATTTTTTCTCAAAAACGGTAAGTCTGGCGTGGTTTTGACCATAACAAGATTTGTAGAGGCATTCATTACGAACATTTTAAACCAAAAATCTTAATTCTAGGCCTACTAGTTTCCGAGAAAATGAAAATAAACCAAATTATGCCATACTTTTAGCTGAAAATATGTATGTTATTGTGCGATGCACATATTTTTTCTCAAAAACGGTAAGTCTGGCGTGTTTTTGACCATAACAAGATTTGTAGAGGCATTCATTACGAACATTTTAAACCAAAAATCTTAATTCTAGGCCTACTAGTTTCCGAGAAAATGAAAATAAACCAAATTATGCCATACTTTTAGCTGAAAATATGTAAAAATATGTATGTTATTGTGCGTTGCACATATTTTTTCTCAAAAACGGTAAGTCTGGCGTGGTTTTGACCATAACAAGATTTGTAGAGGCATTCATTACGAACATTTTAAACCAAAAATCTTAATTCTAGGCCTACTAGTTTCCGAGAAAATGAAAATAAACCAAATTATGCCATACTTTTAGCTGAAAATATGTATGTTATTGTGCGATGCACATATTTTTT